>CALNHX010009096.1:0-53443 GCA_940337035.1 Agriotes lineatus | reverse complement strand
CCAGTACATGCATATTGAAATGTGCGGCGCACACACACGATCGTTAAACATTTTCATAAATCTGATGGAATAACATCAAAAATAGCGTCGTGCTTCCCAGCAGGATGTGTCTGGAGGGTTTCAATAAAGGGGGCTAATTATAATTTTATGACCTTGCCGTTAACATTTTACACTTAGCTCGTGCTTGTACAATGTAATGAACACATCGCTGTTCGGCGTGACCATGGAAAATTAGCGGGTTTGTGTCAACGCCAGACAATTTGCTTTTAATAATTCTCATGTAATCGAAAATTGTTGTAATTGTACTTCGTGACACCCGAAATTTTAAGGAACCTCTTCACAATGACAAACGAATTACCAAAATACTAACCACGTCATGTTTGCATCTTCAATGGTAGAGATGGAACAATTAGCCCAGTGATTCCCAAAGTGGGTGATACCGCCCCTTGGGGGGCGCTGGAACGATCCAGGGGGGACGATAGTAGCCTCGGGTGTATTTGGGGGGCGGTGAATAAAAATAAGGGGGCGGTGAAAGCTTAAAGAAAGAAGAGAATATAAGAAGATTTAGAAAAACCGTTCGTACATATTTCATCTGTTGTGTAACATAGTGAAACATTATTTTCCAAATAAACACACAAAATGCAAGTTACAGATTTATTTATTCCATGAAGACTATTTACCATTAATAAATGTTCTTATTCTTCTTTATACCATTTGTTACTTTATTTATTCAGTCTGTTTATTCAAATTCGTTTATTCTCTGTTTCTTTAATTTTACTTATCACACCATTTAATACACCATCCAGAAAGTAAATACCATTATAATAAAGGGTTTTATTATTCAAATTTGCTTTTACTCAAAAGAGAGGTTACAAATTCAGAAAAAATATCATTTTCTCTAGCAATAATAATTTATACCAAATTTCTATATAGTATATTTTATTATAACATTTCATAATTGACTTTTTCAGATAATCATTTGAGTTTGGCTTTCACTTTAGGTATTCCGATTGTCAGTTAATACAAATTATAATCTGCGCTGATGTTATCCAACAACTGACCCAACTATATCAACTTATATGGTCGAACCTTTTTAATAAACTATTCCAATTTAACGTTAACTGTATCTAATGTATCATTCCCTAAACCATTCTCAAATATTTATGTTGTACTTTTAATGTATAGATCCCCCTTGTACTTTTTAATTGCTAATTAGTAATTAATTTATTCTTTCAAAATAATTTCCTACCTAGAAATACTCTTATAGATATTTATCAGTCTCAAGAAGCTACCACTACAATATTTTTGTTTGTTCGCTTAAAGAATGTAGATTTCCAGGGGGCGCTGAGTAATTTTTTTTCTAAAAAGGGGGCGGTAGGCCAAATAAGTTTGGGAACCACTGAATTAGCCCATCACATTTTCTACATATCAGCTTATTAGCTCTACAAAACGTAACTATGGTAATATAAAAGGATTATTTGTACAGTATTTATGGTCTATAACTTAGGTGCATACGTTTATTATTATTAAAACAGGTTGTTGTTTACCCATCATTATGTACGCTACCAGCTGCACTTACTGACAATTTGTTGAAAAATTTATTAAGAAATAGCTAAAATATTCTGTACACCTGCCAAAAATTTGTTGTCAAGTTATTAAAACAATTTGTTAAACATTTGCAGAAAACTTGCTGAAAATATACAGGAAAGTTGTTGAAAATCGAACTCAAATTCACTAAAAATTAGCTAGAAATGTTCTAAAAATGTATTACAAACTTGTTAAAAAGTAACAGAGAACTTGATAAAAATTTGCTAGGAAATGAAGTTATTGGAAATTGTTAATAAAGTTGTCGGAAAGTGAACGCAAACTTACCAAAGTTTTCCTGTAAACTTCTTCAAATATAAAGTAGGGTTGCTCAAAAATTACAGTAAGAGGGTAAATTGACTGAAAATTTGCTACATCTTTGACAATTTAACGCACAAACTTGATAAGGTACTGCTAAAATTTGCTATAAATTTACTGAACGTTAGCAGCAAACATGCTGAAACTTTACAGGAAGTTGTTGAAAATTTGATAAAATGTGCTGAAGTTTTCTTAAACCCTATCAAGATTTTGATGTAAAGTTACAGAAAAAAATTCTGAAAATATCCCATTAGAAACTCATTAACACTTTGCTACAACCTTTCTATAGACTTACTAAAAAATTGTAAACAAATTGCTACAAATTGTACCAATACAAATATTTCCAAATGGCGTTTTTATAAGGTTACACAACACATATTTTGAATAAATGTGTGTTACAAGCTCAATCAATTCAATCGACATTGAACACCCTAAGGTGCAATTCGAGGAAAAAGTGAAGGGTTCGTCGGTCTCTGCAATAACACAGATCTTAAAATGTGTCGAAGCAGATGGGGGTGTTCCTGTTACCCTCGGTCTAGCTCGATTGGGAAGGGGTGGTTCGAAAGCTCAAAGAAACCGACGAGAATTTACCCTATACCTTTACTTAAAAATATTGCTCAAGGCGCACTCGCTTTAAAGAAGAATTGCTTTCGTGACAAAAGCGAGAAAGGTCACGGAAGCTATGCCAAAATTCACCGGGTTAGCTGCAAGTCGCCTCCGCGCCGTTCGTCGAGCTCCCCTCAGGTCTTCGGATACAAACGCAGGGTGGCCTTAAAACCAAATGACTCACCTGCTATGGCCACCCTCCTAAAGGTTTAAAACTATGATTCAAGCCGATATTTGTAAGACTTGTTCAACAAAAGAACATGCTTTGGTTTTACACTTATTTATAATCTGCCTTTGCCATAACTGGTTGAAGATCAAAGGTTTCTAAAATGCAACAAATAACTAGGCTGGAGTTGGCAAAATGTATCACACCAAGGTGAACTCAAATTCAATATAGTACAGTAAAACGAAGGTTTAACCCAAACATTCAAAAAAAAAGTTCTACCCAGCGGCAAACTGTTTACTACCCTCCTCTTAGTAAGTGGTAAAAAGTCACACAACCTTGCGCGTCGGGTTTAGGCGGGAGGGGGTGTACCGGTGGTAAAATGGTAGGTTTCAACAGTTTTTCGCAAATATCTCGTTAACGATGAGGTTTAGCGCAAACTTTGCCTTATACAAAATTAATTTACATTTAATTTACAATAAAAATGGTTTTATGCATTTTTGCGCTCCAGTAGAAGATTACGAAGATATAGAGGGGGTAAAAATGTAACTTTTCTGCTTTGGCTAAAAAAGCATGAACGCCTATGAACTCGTAATATTCACTCCAAGTGTATTATATAAAAGATTCAGGGAAGTGGGGAAGCTAGATGGTTATGGTGAAGAACCCAGCACAAAAGACGAAGAACATTTGCACAGATCATCCACTACTACCCATGTTGAAGTGAAAGTGAAAGATGCAATTAATGTCGCTCTTGGGCAAGCAGAATTTCTAAGTAATAGTAAGAACAAGATGCAACTGATTGCTCTCATCACGGTACACTTTCAGCAAGCTGGCTGCAAAGTGATTCAGGCAGAAGGAAAAAGAGGCTGTCGTGATTGGCAATGACACCGATTTATTGGTCTTGTTGGTTGTTCATGCTCCAGCCAACAAACAGTTGAAGATGGATGTACCGAAGAAAGGTAACCAAGAAGAAAAAGTTTACTGTATTGGAGACATTTAGCGTGGTATCGAGTAAATGAAGGATGTTCTCGTGACAGTTTACATTTAGTTTACAATAAAAATGGTCTTATGCATTTTTGCGTTACAGTCAAGGGTTACGGAGATATGGAGGGGGTAAAGATGTCATTATTTTCCAGTTAGCTTGGGATTCATCGTACTCACTTGAAAATGAGTAATGTTTCGTTATAAAAAGTACTTAGTGACACATAAATAACATGGAACATTTGTATGTATGTACGTCTATGTGTATATATCTGATGATTACACACAACTGTCACATGACTGATATCATCCAATGAGAACCATGCATTTTTTTTTAAATCGACCAATCCCGAACTGATTACCTGATAAGCTCCCTAGGGAAACTTATCAACCGATAAGCTCCCTAGTGCTAATTATCGACCCCGTAGATGGTGTCATAATTAGAAATAGAACTGCAAGAAACAAGCAATTTGTGTTTTTTTGCATTGTTAGATCAATTCTAAATCATAATTCGTATACGGGTTTTGTGTAATAATCTTCAGAATATAAACGCGAGCAACACACTTACTTATAATTTTGTCCGTGCCAAGAGTCATTGTGCTGGTTGCCCTTAGAAAACTGCCCTCGGGACAGTTTTCATTGCAACCAGCACTCGACCCTTGGCTTGTGCAAAACTATCGGTAAGTATGTCTCGCCCTTGTTATGTTATATTACTATTGATAATTTAGCTACATTGCTCCCCTCCATTGTAGTTTTTATATTCATATGGCCTATATTTCCGTTTGAATGATTCATCATATCGTTTTCTCCTTTCCCATTTGTGCTTTTATAATTACACCTACTTAAATTACCTCCATCTTTTGTCATATTTTCCTAAAAAAAAAAACATCATGTGGATAGAATTAAAACAAAGTTAGCTACAAATTTTATCTAATAAGGTTGAATATAAAAAATAATGAAAATTGTTTTTCTTCACAATACATGCTTTTCAGTAAATTCAATGAAATTTACATCGTACGAGGTAGTTACATAATAATAAATAACAGCAATCAGTAACCTAAAAATCTTCAATCTCTTCTTCATGTTGCAGATTATCTTCATAGATGCCGTCACCAATCCTCTTCCAACCCCATTTTAGTGAATTTTTATTGACGTTGAGCTATTGCTGCATTTGATGGTAAACTCTATAAGAGTGTTGTTGTGCTGCTGCTGAAGTGGGGGGAAGTACAGCCAACCTGAAATTTGTGTGTACAGGCTTCTTTGCGATGGTCTGCAAGTATGTACCATTGATGACGCAGAGTATCCAAATTATCTGCATTTGTTGATGTAAATATCGGAAGGAAGAAATGGTTTCCAGCATCAGCTACTGCATCTGGGTCTTCATTTGGGTTGGCTTTTTCTTCTTGGTTACTTTTCTTCGGTACAGCCATCTTCAACTGTTTGTTGGCTGGAGGATGAACAACCAACAATATCAATACATCGGTGTTATTGCCAATCACGATAGCCTCTTTTTCCTTTTTTGATTCGTCAATTGCAGTAAAAACGATCAAGATGTGAGCATCATCTTCTGCCTGAATTACTTTGCATCCAACTTGCTGTAAGTGTACCGTAATGAAAGCAATCAGTTGCATCTTGTTCTTAATATTACTTAGAAATTTTGCTTACCCAAGAGTGACACTAATTGCATCTTCCACTTTCACTTCAACATGCGTAGTAGTGGAGGATCTGCGCAAATGTTGTTCGTCTTTTGTGCTGGGTTTTTCACTATAACCATCTGGCCTCCCCACGTCCCTGAACTCCTTATATAATACACTTGGAGTGAATATTACGAATTCATAGGCGTTCATGTTTTTTTTTGGGAAAGGAGAAAAAGTAACATTTTTACCCCCCATAGCTCAGTAATCCTTTACTGGAGCGCAAAAATGCATAAAACCATTTTTATTGAAAATTAAATGTAGATTAATTTTGTATAAGATAACGTTTGCGCTAAACCTCATTGTTAATGAGATATTTGTGAAAAACTGTTGAAACCTACCATTTTACCACCGTTCCACCCCCCTCCCGCCTGAACCCGACGCGCAAGGTCGTGTGACTTTTTACCACTTACTAATAGAAGGGTACTAAACAGTTTTCCGCTGGGTAGAACTTTTTTTTATGTTTGGCTTTTGACAATTTTTGAGTTATCTTTACTGTACTACTACATCAGTATAATAACAGGAGTAAAGCTTCTACATATACTAATTAAATCAAATTAGCTCAAGCAATGTTCGTGAACATCGGGCGGTGCACAGCAAAACATTCAACACACCTTCACAAGGCACTCGGGTTAAGCGACAAAAATATAAATTGTCACCCTACCTTAGCACAAAGAAAGTAGTCGGTGGATGCTGCAAAGCAGGCCCCCGGTGTCACTTGGCGGGGCTGCTGAAGTGGTGCGGGCCCCCACAGGGACGAAATGGATTAGTGGAGTGTCGGCCGGCAAGAAATTATTCCGGGCTTCGGAATGGCACAACGTAATCAGGATTTGCAGGGCAAAATTTCTCAAACTGCACGAGAACACGGGCGGGATTAATTAAGCGGCGTCTTGGTTGATATGCACGAAGGCAAATTTTGCTTCCCCTCAACACCCTAGTGAGCGGACAGCATACGGAACAGAAGACGCCGTTCCCCTAAAATTATTACGTCGGCCTAACACATCTCACACACTCGCCAACGGACCCCAATTTTTCGGAAGCACACATGATTAACTCGAAAATACCGAAAGCGGAGCGTGCAGCGGCCGGAAGCCACAAACTATGCACGTTTGTCTTGATTCAGAGCTGAGCGGTAATTCATTTTAAAATCACGGGCAGCTTAACGATAGCCACCGTGTCGAAAAGGATCCATCTCACTTCCACCATCACAAACTAAATTTTCTGTTCCATTATTGCACCACGAAATGAAATCTGGCTGACGAACTCGGGGAATCCCACAAATTTTTCAAAGCGCCAAACTGTCGCTCCAGAAGCAACATTGGGTTTCGAAACAAGGGGCAAATTCATAAGTAAAATTCGGCGAATACATCTGAACTGCAGTGTTTATAATAAACTGCGCGGTTTCAAGAAGCGCTTATGAAGAAATTTGCAGGTCGCCAGCATTTTAATATTCGTCCAAATGAGTTCAATTGTGCTTTGGGGCACAAGGCCGGACTTATTAAAATTGGCAAAACATAGGGAATTAAAATGACATTATATGTGATGTGAACTTTAGCTTTTCAACAGTAGATATCAACGATGCAGCTACAAATTGAAAAATAATATTAATTGTCGGCACTGACAAGTCAAAATTTAACAGCAACTTCCTCGTTTAATTATCATTTTATCACTAAACCTGATGTCATTGTTTTATTTTTAAATATCATTACAATTTCAAGAGTTTTCTCTTTGATAAATTTCATGTATATGGTATATAAGAATGTATATTTACATATGTAAACATATTGTTGATTGGCTAACATAAGATTCTCTAAACTCGTCAGGTAATGGTAGATATATCTTCATCTATAGCAGTCCCACTGTTTGATGTTTCGTTATATAATACTTTAGATTTTATTGTTATCATCTAGATCTGTTCCGGGAAATGTGTAAGCCACTTGGGCGATGTCTATATTTGTTTTTATCAAAGCTTTTTAAAGAATTGTTTATAAAAATAGTGTATGTTAAGCAATCGTTTGTTAAGCTATTCAAATATCAGCAAGCTTACTGCAAGATTGCTGAAAATTTGTTAAAAATTGGCTACAAGATTGTTGCAAACTTGCTAAAAAATTTAAAGTAATAGTAATTTACGATACAAGTAACGTTATCAAGCTTTTTACATTACGAGATAATAGTTTGAATGAACGAGTGACGTTAGGAGCGAGTTCCTTCGAATTCTCAAGTAATGTAAAAAGCAGATAACGTTACGTATATCGTAACACGGTTTATTTTATCCTAAAATACTAATCTTTTTAAAAAATAGGAAAAATGTTATTAATGATATTTACATCAGCGAGTGGTGGTATCACTAGTAAGATAAAAATTCAATACTGTATTGTTGGTAGCACTGTCAGGTTATGTTAAGTTTGAGATTTTCAGGTTAAGTTTTGCGTCAGTTTGTGTCATATAACAAACAAAACCTAACCTACTAACATCGAATTTGACATAGATTGACAATACACTTCAGTGCTGTTAAAATGTAATTAAATGCTGATAAAGTATCGTTATGTTATTTTTCTTAACAACACTAGTGTTGTTAAATGCATCTTAACGCAACTCGTTGCTAAGGAGTTATTATCATAATAACATAATAGGATCAAATAAAACTATTAAAATGCTGTAAATTGACTGAGAATTTATTACAAATTTTTTTCCGCTAAAATTAATGAAAACTATTTACTATAAATTATTAAGAATGCAAACTTAATAAAATTGGCTTCAAGCTACTTAAACATTTATAGAAAACTAACTAAAATTTACCCTGATTTACAAAAAAATGCTGAACGTTTGCTGCAGCTTACCGAAAATTTATTACAAACTTACTAAAAATACGTTATAAAACTAATGGAAATGAACTTGCTAAAAGTGTGATAAAAATTTGTTTAAACTTTGATGAAAATTTGCTCAATAATTATAAAAGTTACTGAACATGTTATGAAAATAGTGTGAAATTGCAGACGATCAGCTCGATTCTAACAAAAAACTTTTATCACAAAGTGCAAATTTAATTACAAATTTGCCAAGAAATTGCTAAAATTGTTGTAATCTTGGTAATAGCTGCAAACTTCCTAACGGATTTGAAGCAAATTTATTTCAAACTACCAAATCGTAGTGAGTTTACCGCAAGTTTATTCTACAATCTTATTTCCTGTAAAATTAATTAGAATTTATTATGAAATTGCAAACTGGGTAAAAGTTATTCTGATAAGCTGAAAAATTGCTGAGCAGCTACTACTTACTCGACATTTTCTAAAAACTCGGCTCTGCTAATATTTTGTAAAAGTGATAAGAGCTAACAGCAATTTTACTAAATAATTGATGAAAACGTTTTAACAAATTGTTGTAAACTTGCTAAAGGATCATAAAGTTTTCTGAAAACTTGAAGTAAATAATAAATTCTCATTAATTTAATTTAATAAATTTGATCAAAATGCTGGAGCCTGTGGTTTGAAAATATCACCCTTCACCACACAAATATTTAACAGCTGCTAAAGACGTATTTCGACAGCCAAGCTGTCATCGTCAGTAGCTACTAAAAACTTACACAGCAAAATGGCAACGATATATGCTCGTGACCAAATCACAAATGGAAGTCGGCGATTCCCGCGCATTTTACAGCTATTAATACTGTCTGACTCGGAGGGCGTGGCTGAGGGTCAATTAACATGGCCGACATTCAATTTAACTTTAATAAATCATACAAGATGGAGGAAGGTATAGGTCCACCATCTTTGTTCAAAAGTTTATTATCTCGGTTCTTAAAAATGCCAAACTTTCAAAAGAATTTAGTTGCTTTGTTGAAGTTAACGCCTTTATAATTTTTGTCAGTTTCCATAATACTATGACCCGTTTCGTAAATATGTTGAGCAATACTCGATTTCTAGAAAATCTGTTGAATGTACTTGTCTCCTTCACTTCTAAGACTGACGAGAGTTGTGGAATTTCGAACTTGCAATTTTTTTTTGTTTCCTAATCAAATTGTCGATAGTTTAGAAGAGAAATCATTGTACACAGCGATGCTTTTTATGGTCTGAAGTTCAGTGGTATATGATCTTTGTTTAAAGAAAAGGTTAACAGTTTATGCACTAAGAAATTTAGAGCACCCATTTTGTGTTGAAAACAATGATTTGAATCCGCTAAAATGAATCTGTTTACATTGGTTTCTTTTCTATAAACATCGAATTCCAACTAATTTTTATTTCTTATTATTAAGGTATCTAGAAATGGCAGTTGTCCTTCGTTTTCCATTTCATATGTGAATTTTATGCTAGGAAATTTGGAATTTAACTGATTCAAAAACGTATCAATACTACATTTAGATAAATCAAAAACCGCACAAATTTTGTTCACATACCTAAACCAAATCCTTGGGAAATACTCTGTGTTTTTTTAAAATTCAGTTTCGAATTTTGATATAAAAAGGTTGGCAACGAATGGGGAAAGGCTTAACACGCCTCGGTCTATGCTCAGCGATAGGTTCTACAATGGCGTCAGCGGAAGGAGGGGTGTAGGCGTTACCCTTATTGATGCTGCTAAATAATTGGTGTAAACTTTTAATACGTTTATTGCTAATGACCCGATGATACATACAAACAAAAACCAACATATACCGGGTGAATATTCCAAAACCGAACATAGGCAATTAACATGGGAAAAAGGTTTTTCGCAGATTGCTGCTCCCCATTTTAACTTAGAGGGTTTATAATGACACCAATCGAAAGAAGATTTTTTTTCTCATCTAATGATATGCGAATTAGTTCATTTTCAGTTGTATTTCTTTATTATTTTATAGAAAATAAACGGGGCTGCGCGCGCTATTGTGCGGTCTATCCTAATCAGTTTACCACCATTTTTAGGCTTATTACATTGGTCCATTCCGTTCTGTTACACACTCCGCCCCTGCCTCCTTCTGCCGTCCACCTGGTTAAAGAACAAGGGGGCCCTCGGAGTTCCGCTCCTCTACAAGGGGGCCTCAATGCTCCGCCCTTCTCCAAGGGGGCCCTCGGGGTTCCGCCCCTCTCCAGGGGGGCCCTCGGCGCTTCGCTTCTCTCCAGGAAGCCCTCCAATTGATTTCAGTAAAGAAAATTGGAAATCTTAAAATTATAGTCGCCAACGGCAAAATGAATCTGTCACTTGAATGACGTTTGAATCTGTTTATTGTCTTACGAGTCATGGCTCAACATGATTTTCCGAATTGAATTTATTGCGAATTTTTTATAAAATAATGAGAAATTCAACTGAAAAATAACTAATTCGCATATCATTAGATGAGAAAAAAATCTTCTTTCGATTGGTGTCATTATAAACCCTCTAAGTTAAAATGGGGAGCAGCAATCTGTGAAAAACCTTTTTCCCATGTTAATTGCCTATGTTCGGTTTCGAAATATTCACCCGGTATATACAAGGAGAAAAAAACAAGAAAAAGAAATATGTACAAAACAGTGGTCTAGACTCGGGCGCCGGTGGCGCGGGAGGTGATGGGGCGGCCTTTCCCTGTTGTCGGAGGCGGGGAACGCGGCCTGGACTCGGTCCGATCCTCCCGGGGAGCGGAACGGGGCAGGGCTCGTTGTGGGCGCTGGCGGCGCTCTGGGTGGGGCGTCGAGCGGGGCTGTGAGGTTCTCCTGGGGCGTCGGCGGCGCAAGTAACCCTCTCGGGGACGGTGGCTGGAGCGGGGCGTTGTTGAGGCACGGGGTCGGACTTCCGCTAGGGGAGTCCGGGGACGGGTGGTCCGTCGCCAGCGGGGGCCGCGACGTGGGCTGCTATCGGCTCAGGAGTGGCTGGATGGCCCTGATGACAAAGTCCGGAAGAGCGCTGGCTGGTTCTCGTCTTAAGTCCTGAAGTGGCTGGATGGCCCTGATGACAAAGTCCGGAAGAGCGCTGGCTGGTTCTCGTCCTAAGTCCTGAAGTGGCTATGGCCCTGATGACAAAGCCCGGAAGAGCGCTGGCTGGTTCTCGTCTTAAGTCCTGAAGTGGCTGGATGGCCCTGATGGCAAAGTCCGGAAGAGCGCTGGCTGGTTCTCGTACTAAGTCCTGAAGTGGCTATGGCCCTGATGACAAAGCCCGGAAGAGCGCTGGCTGGTTCTGGAAGGCTGGATGCTGCTGGGACTCTCCGGGGTTGAGTGTGGGGCTGTCCTGGAAGGCTGGAGGCTGCTGAGTGGTCCTGGAGCTGAATGGCTGCTGATGGACTCTCCTGGGTTGAGTGTGGAAGGCTGGATGGTTCCTGGTGGACTCTCCTGGGTTGAGTGATGGAGCTGTCTTGGAAGGCTGGAGGCTGCTGAGTGGTCCTGGAGCTGAAGTGGCTGCTGATGGACTCTCCGGGGTTGAGTGATTTCTTCTGGCCTGGGTAACTCTATTTAAAGGAGCCTCGCCCTTTGTTTTGCGCTTCCTGGATGCTCATTGGTCCGAGGAGAAGGGATGACTGCTTATTTTCCCCGTATTTAATAATTCCGCGTTTTTTTTTCGCGGCGCGGCATATTAGCGCCTTGATGAATGTTGCAATGGCTGGCCGTTGAAATGCCGATTCTAATGATACCCCATTTGCTATGTTTCGTTTGGCTTTAATTTAAAATAAGGATTTGTTTCCCTCGAGTTCTGCGTATAAAATTACTTAACCCTTTCGCTCCCTACGCTCGCAATTGTGAGCGTCTTATTTACTGTAGTTTTAAGGTTTAAAATATCGTATGAGATCGTTGAATCCCGGATCACACAATCATGAGTGTTACGTAGAAGCAGGTGCGACCATTTTTTTATGCAATTTTAAGTGCAAGGGCTTCTAACAGTGGTTGTAGTTTGCGTAAGATGAACATTTTTGTTTTGGTGTGTTGCCATGGGTTCCAGAAGTAAGTATATCGCAATAAACAATTTACTTATTATTGTTATGCATGAAATTTGTTGAAAAGGTATCAAATACCACTTTGCATACAAAAAGTTTAGATTTCATGTTGAGGTTAGGTGTCTGCATGTGACTTTTGAACGCATGCCACAATTGTGAGCCTCAGGAGTGATGATATCAGAAACACCTCATTTGTAAATGAAAGAAGCTGCAAGGAATGATGATTAATTTCTAATTTTTATTATAGAAAAGAATAGTAACATAGATTTGCAAGAACTTAGAGCAAATCCTGATGCTATCTACGAGCTGTTTTCTTTGACAGATATTTTTCAACAACAGCTTTGTTCGAAAAATTAACTGAAATACAAATAGAAGGTACATGAACTATTCAGCCAAATCGGGTAAAAGGGTGTAGTTTCAAAAAAGATAGAGATATGGAAAGAGGCAAATCCGAACAATTCGTTAGGAACGACAGGAAAGTTTGTCTCACAAAATGGAGAGACAATAAAACTGTCTTAATGGCATCTACGGCTTTTGGCGTAGAACCACAACACACTGTTTTAAGATGCGACAAGAAAAAGAAAAAGCACATAGAGATTTCTTGTCCGAAGGTTATCAAAAGCTACAACGAACAAATGGGAGGTGTGGACCTCTGTGATCAAATGATGGAATACTACAGGAGTTTGTTTAAGACAAGAAAGTGGACTCTGAAGACTATTCTACACCTGTTCGATTTAGCTATTGTTAACAGTTGGATGGAGTACCGAACCGACTGCAAGAAGAACAAATATGCACGTAAGAATATAATGCCTTTTCTTGATTTTCGTCTTAATTTGGAAGAATTCTTGCTGTGTGGCACTAAAAAACGAAAAGCAGACGATTCCCATCTTACTGAAGATGAATCAAAAGAACAGCCAGTGCTGGATACGGCAAGAGTAACACCGATGCCGTGTGTAGATAAAAGGTATGACGGATACAATCATTGGCCCATTTGCGAAGACAGGAAAAATCCACTGACTTGTCGCCTAGAAGGATGCAACTGTCGTTCCCGAACTCGCTGCAGCAAGTGCAACGTTTATTTGTGTTTAAATAAGAATCAAAATTGTTTTATTAAGTTTCATTGTAAATAAACATAACCTTTGTTCATTAATACAAATTTATCCTACAACGGTTTAGCTTTATATGCTTCCCAGCATTATACTTGTGAGGATGCAACAATTGTGCGCATGTGCATTTGACTCCTACATAACGCAATTGTAACTGTCCTTAAAATCGCAGTCAAAAAAATTAGAGGTGTTTCTGATAACCAATGAAACAAGAAAATGCATTTAGAAAAAAATTTTTTACATGGAATTCGTTTCGGGAGTGAAAGGGTTAAGCATTATTGTTACTGAGTGTGTTAAAAAGTTCTCCTTGTTTTTATTATTTGCGCTCTGATTTTTTCTGTTTGTTGATACCAAATACTCCTGCATTTTATTCCTCCTACCGTTAATTAAAATTTAATTTGTAATATTTGTACATTCGCCTGCTGTATTTGGCCTTTGTCCCGATTTAGCCATTTAGGAAATACGTCGTTGTTCTGTCCTGCGTCCGGCCAAACTTAAGCTAATTTTTCCTATGCCTGTGTGGTTTCTATAGGGCGCACTGTTGATTAGGAGTGCCGTTGTTAATTAAAATTAAATGTCAATTTGGCGTGAGTTTGGGCTGCTGTTAGAGGCTCTGCTCGCCGGCTTGCCCTGGTGTTTTATTGCGGGGTGATTTGCTGCACTTTAGAAACTGGCATGCTGTTTGCATTTTATGGTTTTATTTCTGCAGAGGTTGTTATTTGGAAATTTGTGTACTTTTAAACTGGCATGCCGTAATTTATTGTTTTATTTCTACAGAGGTTTTTATTTGAAATTTGTATAGGATCGTGGCGTTTCGGCAAACAGATGCTTTTTTTGTTCTTTTGTTTCTTCGTCGTCTAGTTGGCGACGCAGATTTTCTTTGTTGATTTGATCTGTTAACCGATTCATATTAGGCTGTTTCCCATTGCTGTTCCTTCCTGCTGTTCATAGAATTTTCCATCTATTTGTAGGCAATTCTGGGACATGCAATGCGTAGTTAATCTAACTAACTCGTCATTTTTGTTTGAATCCAAATTATTTTCCGTAAGTAATTCCCGCAGATATGGCATAGTTTGTGGGACTGGTACGCTTGGAAACAAAGAACACACATCAAATGAAACTAGAATCTCGCTTTCATCAAGTTCCAAATCTTTAATTTTATTTATCTACTGCAGTGGGATACGTAACTATTTGACACTATTTTCGTTAGGTAATGAAGCTCATTACACCACTCAGTTATGTAATGGATTTATTACCTAACTGAACGGTGTAATGAATTAATTACCTAACTGAATAGTGTCAAATGAATGACATAATGACATTCGCCTACAAAAATATTTTTGAAAGTGACAGACATTTCTCTTAATGCACTTTTCTCAATTTAGGCAGTTGTAGATACAATTTTGTACAATACATGTGTGATAATGCATCACTAATATACTTGTGTGCTTACACACACGTATATTAATGATGCTCTTATCCCACTTGTACAGTAAATAACTATTATAAACTCCAACGAGTTTTCGATCAAAAAATTATTTTGAAATTTTGGTAAGTTTCTAAATTAATTTGTGAACCATTTAGATAGGAGGTAAGTCGGGGAGTTAATACCAGAAACAATAGGTCTCACCGTTTTGCCTGGCTTATGTATCTTAGGTAAACAATACATTTTTGGCATTTTTGGATTAAAAGGAGTCAGCTTATATCTAAGGGCTGGAGTAATAAGTGTGTGACAGGATTTCATCACATCCTGTGTTTTAACAATCATGCTCCTTATGGGAGACTTTTAATGCGTTGTGGGTCTATTGTTAAGCGATGTACACTTGTGCTAATAAAAATAGAATACACTTACTGTTGGACTGATTTTTGTAATATTTTATTTTGTAATACCGGTTGGTTTGAAACATCGATAAAGTGAAATTGTTTGTTGTATTAAGTTACAAGAAAATAGTTAAATAAAGATAGCGTATAAAAAATTTATTTAATAATGCGAATAATACGACTTTTCACATCAGTGCAACAGTAAGTGTATTCCATTTTTATGAGCACAAGTGTACTTATTCTATCAAAATACTCCTGTTTATCTAAAATAACAATCGTATTACCTTTGTCAGGCCCGACATCGCAAGGTACAAGGGTTCCGGATTAAGTATAAGTAAGTATTACCTTTGTCAGCCTTTAGATAAAATATCCCTTGTTGCGCAATCCCTTAATAAGTTCATGGTCTTTTTTAATCGATTCAGTGGTTTCACCTTTTCTATCTTTCAGGTTTTCCGAAATTTTAATTTTGCAAGCTCTTCTAATGAATTCTTTAGACTGTTCGTCTAAAGTAGCAATTGAACTTTTGATACCTTCATCGATATCTTCTAAAGGTGGTTTAGTATGACCTAAATTGAATTTTAAACCCCTATTTATATCGCACTGAGATACATAATCTAAATCTCCGACACAGGGGCCTCCTCACGCTACCATCACACCGAAAACAAATTTTCAAGCGGTCTTATTCATACTGCGCGGTTAAATGCATCAACCACATTCCTTCTGACATTTTCAGTAGTCCTTTATCTACCTTTAGGAAAAACATAAAGGAGTTGTATAGCAGTGGGCAGTGCAGGTGAGTTACTGTTAAACAAAAAACAAAAGTTGTACTATTTATGTATTATCAACTATTGTCGGATATTTTATTTTATTTTATTTTATTCTGGCGGACACGGGTGTTATGTCGGAAGCAGGTTATTTATTACATTATATACTTAAGTTTTTATATATTAGTAAAATTATTTGCGGGTTAAGTACTAGAGCAGCTGACAATTCGTTTGTCGAGCTGGACTTCGCCTGTGGTTTATTTAAAACTGTGATGATAATGTATTATTTATTTTTAAGGGAATAAAGACATTATTATTATTATTATTATTATTATTATTATTTAGAAAAGACAATTCCTCCTTATTAAAGGATTCTGAAGACTCGTTTTTAACAATTAAATCTTTATCAACTCCTTGGGCAATTTTCAAAGACGTGACATTTTTATCCAAATCAACGCCTACGTAACATTACAAGTTTTTTCTTGTGAATAATAATCTTCTGTTTAAATTTATGATCATTAATTTCGAATATAGGTACGTTTTTGAAAATTGTTCCATTCTTGAAATTGGTGTTCAGATAAATTGCATGTGGGGGCCAAAAGAGTCATTCAGTTATAACAATTACTAAAAGAAAATGGTTGGACATGGAAATTAAATATCTGTATAGCAAAAGAAGCAGACTTGAATTGGAGATGAATAAAAAAATTGCAATGGAAGCAATAATAAAACAACTGATTAGCGAACTCAGCTTATCTAAATTATTTATAGTATATTGCATGTTGAGCTGAAAGTGCATTCTTGCCGCTTGCGCATGAATATTGCTGATTGAGGCAAAGCCGAAACCACCAATCATGCAAAAGCGGCAAGCGCACTTTTAGCTCGAAATATACATACTATTTTTTCGACGACTGAGCGTATTATTAATGGAAAATATCATATTTCGTTTTATTGCAAAAATTAATTGACAACCAAGTTAACATTACTCGCGCAGTCTATAGACATGTGACGCGATTATTTCAACAAATGACGGGCGTTGTCAAGGTGTAACGTTTCGCCCAGCGCGAACGCGATTTTATAAATTAAAAATTAATTTGCGCGTTCACCCTGGTCGTGCACCACGTTAGAGACCGAAGCCTCGCGCCGAGAGGACGACGTGACGTCATTGTAAGCGATCGCCCTAACACCACTGCGCACCTAGACCGTAGCGGATCCCCTCTCCAACGACCTCCGATTACGCTCGCACCAGGTATAAAGGCAGAATTCGGAGCGCAGACAAGACAGAATTTCCTAGTATTTTTCCCGAACCTCTTCCAGACCTGATTCCGCTCAGGAGAGCCTCCGGGCTCTTCGAGCATCTTCGAGAATTTCCTAGAATTTCCTAGATCTTCCCACTCTTCTAGTCTCACCTGTACTCTCAGGAGTGTCCCCCAGGACTTTTCGAGGGTATCCCGACCAGCTACCTGAACCCCGAACGTTTGGATTGTTATGTTATACTTTCCAACGCTACTTCCTCGAATTCCTGCACGTTTGGATTGTTATTTACTTTCCGACGTTATTCTTTTGAACTCCTGCACGTTTGGACTGTTACGTTACTCTCCAACGTTATTTCCTTGAATTCCTGCACGTTTGGATTGTTATTTTACTTTCCGACGTTATTTCCCGAGCACCTAGCGACCTAGAGGACTGCCCCAGGTCCAACGGCGACGGTGTCAGACACCTGGACGTAAGCAGAGTATTTCCGAACTCGCTGACGACGCCCTCCAAAGTTTAGGCACACGGGAGGCCAAGTCGTGCTCGCCGGTGACGACGCCGTCCGCGAAGCAAATTTCCCGGCACCAGGACGGCGACGCAGACGTAATTAGCCCCGATAATCGCGTCTGGGGCGACTTTCGCATCCCCGAGGCCGAGGCGCGTGCACCAGGGGTCCCGGTCGAACGAGCCCGAGGCCACCGTCCATAGGCACGCACTCGCGGAGCTAGGGTAACCCAGCGGCCGCCTTCGTCAGCAAGAAACGGTGCACAGTTAAGCAAAATTCACTCACCTGGGGAAACAAAACAGTTGGCAAGTAAAGCGAATCAAACGCATCGTCCGCCGCTTGAACGATGGGAGTTTCACCACCAGACGCACTAGGTATGCACACAACTTAGTTTGATTTCGACTGCAGTTTTGTTTATTGAACGATTTTAAGACCAAGTGTATTGTTGTGGTCCGCCATTACTGGCGGTCAGCTAATCTGCCAAATTACCTGTTTAGGACCGGCGCGGTGCCAACGTGACGAGGAAACCAATGTACATACAGGCTGTCCCGCAATAGTGTGCCACTGCTCGACTACAGATGAACGAACGCCCCGTTAGAAGAGTTATTTTATTTTTATGTCATTACATTCTATTATTTCGTGTTGTTTTAATACAGTTTAATTTAATGTATCCAGTTAAATATTATTATATAATAATAAGAAATTATCCTGTGTTTCTATTCCACGTTACTATCTGAGTTTATTATTTGGATCTTGGCTTTTTGAGCTAACCTTGGGCAACCAGTTTTCAGGCTGGTGATTGTAGCATTTAAATTAAATTAAACTAGCCCGTCAGGCTACATTTTGGCGCACGCGAGCAGGGACGAAAACTCAGACAGTAACCAGGAAAGAAACAGAATAAAAGCCCCGCCGTTCCGATATTCCAGTATTCCAGTATTCCGCTAGCCCGATATTCCAGTACTCCAGTATCCCGCTCGCCCGATATTCCAGTAGTCCAGAATCCAGATTATCCAGATGGCGCCCGAGGAAAAAACCCTGTTAAAACCGAACCAGTAAATGTTGTAAGTAAAATCTAATAATGTACAAAACCTGTTCCAGTTTAGCCGTCAGAGAAAATGTACCAGTGCCCAGTAACAGAAACGTTCAAGCTTAGTATTCCGAAATCCCCGTCCACGTCCGTTCCCGTCCAGATAAGATCTTCCCGAAACCCCGTCTAGTCTAGGAAATTCTCCCTCAGGGATCAGTACTATTCTTCAGTGCTGATACGGGCCTAGCAACCCCGAGGTACCCCAGCAGATGGCGGAAGACTCCGACCACGGACCGCCCGGACAATCCAGATGTCCTTCCGTGGTAGTTTTCCAAGACTAGATCCGCAAATGGCCGAAAATACTACGGACCTTCCGAGACAATCCAGATGTCTCTCCGTAGGAATTTTCCTGTACCGGATCCGCCTGTAAGCACCTAGTGTATCCATAGAAATTTTCCAGTACCAGTTCCGCCGGTAAGCACCTGTCGTATCCGTGGAAATTTTCCAGTCCCAGAGCCGCATGTATCCGTGTGTAAGCGCCTGATGTATACCTGAAAAATTATGCATGTAAGTTTTTGTGAATGCCGCCATAGTTAGTATGAAAGCTTACCCTGAAAGTGCTCACTTCTGAAGCGTACTCTATTTGCTGCCGTAGACCCGGGTAACAGCAGGAGGTTGTAGACGTAATCGTCGAAGCTTGAAGGAGAGAATGTAGAAAGGAAGTCGCCTTTTTCCTGTGCCAGCGCCTGTAACTAGAATCCTGTGCGCCTGTTTCCTGGAAATTGCACGCCGGACTCCGCGGCCTCTGTAATTTCCTCCAGCTAGTTAACTGTGTGAAAGTAAAATTGTCCTGAAACCAGAATGTCTTCGCATGATTAAATACTTCCAGAACGTTCGTACGCCGACACCGCGGCTCTGAACATGTTCCAGGACGTATGAATACTTGCATGCCCATTCCGAGGCATATGCACTAACTCCAGGGAGTTTGAATGGTTGTACGCCGACACCGCGGCCCCTGCTTCCGCTCCAAAGAGTTTGAATGTTTGCGCGCCGATCGCGCCGCCCGACATTCGTTCCAGAATGTTTAAATGAAAGTACATTCCGATCCACCCGTTAAGCAATTCGCTTGCCCTGGTTTGACATTTGTACGTCGTATTCTTTTTCGCACGTGGAAAGTTCCTGGTTAAAGCAGTCTTATCTTGAAGCGTGATCTTGCCACCGTGAACCCGGATTACGGCATGATATTGTAGGCTTAAACCGCCGAAGCTTGGATGAGAGTGTGCGAAAAGAGTATGTGTTGAAGTAGCAGCTTCTATATTTAACCCGTCAGAAATTAATCACTCTGTATGCTAGTACCGACGAACCGGCAACCGACCTCCAGGTATTCTTCTTGATGTTTTCTCCGCCGGTGGTCCTTCATTTTTCCGAGGGGAGGATCATGTGTAACGTTTCGCCCAGCGCGAACGCGATTTTATAAATTAAAAATTAATTTGCGCGTTCACCCTGGTCGTGCACCACGTTAGAGACCGAAGCCCCGCGCCGAGAGGACGACGTGACGTCATTGTAAGCGATCGCCCTAACACCACTGCGCACCTAGACCGTAGCGGATCCCCTCTCCAACGACCTCCGATTACGCTCGCACCAGGTATAAAAGCAGAATTCGGAGCGCAGACAAGACAGAATTTCCTAGTATTTTTCCCGAACCTCTTCCAGACCTGATTCCGCTCAGGAGAGCCTCCGGGCTCTTCGAGCATCTTCGAGAATTTCCTAGAATTTCCTAGATCTTCCCACTCTTCTAGTCTCACCTGTACTCTCAGGAGTGTCCCCCAGGACTTTTCGAGGGTATCCCGACCAGCTACCTGAACCCCGAACGTTTGGATTGTTATGTTATACTTTCCAACGCTACTTCCTCGAATTCCTGCACGTTTGGATTGTTATTTACTTTCCGACGTTATTCTTTTGAACTCCTGCACGTTTGGACTGTTACGTTACTCTCCAACGTTATTTCCTTGAATTCCTGCACGTTTGGATTGTTATTTTACTTTCCGACGTTATTTCCCGAGCACCTAGCGACCTAGAGGACTGCCCCAGGTCCAACGGCGACGGTGTCAGACACCTAGACGTAAGCAGAGTATTTCCGAACTCGCTGACGACGCCCTCCAAAGTTTAGGCACACGGGAGGCCAAGTCGTGCTCGCCGGTGACGACGCCGTCCGCGAAGCAAATTTCCCGGCACCAGGACGGCGACGCAGACGTAATTAGCCCCGATAATCGCGTCTGGGGCGACTTTCGCATCCCCGAGGCCGAGGCGCGTGCACCAGGGCAGGGGCGGACTGGCAAGGAAAAGGCCCGGGGGGACTTCAGCCTTAAAAGGCCCGTGCCCATTTGTAGAAATCTGGATACTTAGCTATTAATGGGAAATGCAGAAGGTATGTAGCAAAAAACACAACTATAGTAAAAACATGTATTTGCTATCTTAATACAGAGTTAGTAAGTTAGAATATTGGCAAAAAGTACAGATAAGTTTTTAATTTTTTCCAAAATGTAATAAAAATCGACAGACTCAAGGACATCTTTCTCAACACTCATAATCATAAAGGCTTCTAATAAGTATTGAGAAAGACCCGCCCGTAATCGAGATTTAATTTTTTTTAATTCACTTATCGCCCTTTCACAAGAAACCTGCGTGCAGCTAAGCGTTAGTATATATTCGTAGGTTAAAAATTAATTTGTAAATGCTGCAGACTGCATATTGTACGAGTATAGAAAAATGTAGCAACAGGCCAGGCAATTATTACATTTCTTCTGCTCCTTGCATTTTCTGAACTTCTTTTTTTCTTCAATATTTCCTTTTGGTTGTTCTACTTCCTCTGATTCTGATTCAGATTAATTTGCTAAAATATCGATTTCTTCAGCATTGTCCTCATTAAGCAAGTCAATAAGGGCATCACTTCTCGAGGTTAAATTGTTTGACAAGGTGGGAAACAATTGACTAAACTGCAGTAATTCATTTCGTAGGAGGGACACTTTTACTCTAGCTAAGGTGGCAAGTTTTGTGAGTTGCTTTTCTGTAGGGGGTCCTTCTTCCTCAAATTTTGGAAAATGTCGTGGATCGACGTATTGCAAACATGTAATCAATTCTTTATTTTTGGAAAATCTTTCGTCTAGAGCAACTCTGATAGTATCTTTGTTAACAGTGAAAACTTCAACTCGGAACACATCCATAGGGTCCGTGGGTAGGGTTGCCAACTTTAAAAAATCTATTTCCGGGTTTTCGGAAATGAAAATCCGGGACAAAAGCGCCTCAGGCGGGACGCAATAATTTTTTTAATATATATTATTTTAATTGAAATTTAGAAAATTGTAATATACTTAGGGAACCTTTTCTTGTAAAATTTGGCAAAATTTACTAAATATACATTTTATTTAACAGTAAAATGTTTTATTATTTTGTTTAATTACATAATTATTGTAGTCTATTAAAAAAATTTTAAAATTATTAGAAGTGGAAAAATAATACTAAAACAGTAAAACCTAATAAACGCCGAATCGCTTTTAAATTTTTTATTGCAGTTATAAAGGTGGACTAACGTAATAATAGAACATCATCAAGAACGCAATACAATTCTCAACAAACACAAAAAACTAAGATTTATCCTTTACATGAAGTAAATTTGTTATTCTACAAATTGGCAAACACAACTACACTTTAAACTAAACCGTGTCGTTACTTTATGTTTTAAAATCCTATTTCGCTTGCGATTTTTTTTCCTTTTACAATTGTCTAAATGAAGAAATTTTATAGAATACGTAAATTGGACAAAGAAAAATCTCCTCATTTCGACATCTCTAAAAGAACATTTATAGGATTTTTGTAACAGTAAACAGGGTTAGGTTAGAGTTTCTAGAAGCCATGTAAATAGATATTAATTAGAATTGAAAAATATTTCTACTAAAAAGCACCTTGCATAAAAAACGTAAAAATTGTGCAAACATACTACTTTTCGGTAAATAATTAAAAATCTAAAGTAATTAACATTTTATATTATTTTCACCAATTATAAATCTTTAAAGTTTTCACATAAAAAAAATTAAATTTTGATATTAAGTCTTGGTATGTGAAATTTCGAAAAATATTTAAACAATTTAAAAATACATTTTTAGCTAAAGTTGAAAAAAATTAGGGGTTTTATGGTCTTCAGATTGTTCATTTAGCTAAAAATAACACACTCTAAAAAAACCTCATTGAAATCTTACTTAAATAGCACTTTTCGGATTTTGACAATTTCGAAAAAACTTCATTTTCTAAATAAGTAAAAATCACTCGGTATATATGATAGGGGCTACGTAGGTTTTTAGACAAGCACAAATTACTGACGCAAAACGTTTTTTCGAAAAATCAAAATTAACATTTTTTCCCATATTATGCCGACTTTTTGGCGGACATTGTATATTAAAGTTGTTAAACGATTTCCGGGACAATTAGCGTCCCGCAAGGACTTCTTGCGGGACGGGTATAAAATACCCTTGAATCCGGGACGTCCCGGAAAATCCGGGACAGTTGGCAACCCTAGTTGTAAGTTCAGCTGTTCTAAAGTTCATATTGTTCTGGTTATTAATGTGACATATATCCAGGAAGTCTCTTCACTGTTCAGAATGCTATAACATTATTGTTCTTTGAATCAACTACTTTGAGCCCCCACTTTAAAAGAAATATTTGTATTCGTGCTGCCATTTCAAAATGCTTCTCCCTTCTTTTTTTTTGAACTTCTGAAAGATACTAGAATAATATTTACCTGTATATTTCCAGTTTGATTTCTACCTATCCAATTTCAGTGAATATAATATTTTCCTCAAATTCTTCATGTATATTTGTTTCCTTAAAATATTTCATCTTAGTTGACTTCTTTGGTTAACCTCAAAGGTAAACATTTGGGCTAAAATATAGCTTCGTAAGAAATGAAGCAGCGATAGGAAAAATACCCACTGTTGACCTAAACGTGTTTACTTGGAAAACAGCTCGTCAGAAATCTTCCATCTATGACTGTTTTAATTAAAAAAAATAAGAAGGGTGTTTTAACTGTGAATTATTAATTCTTAATTGCTGCAGTTTTTTAGTAATGCTCATTCAAAAGGTATTTTAAAGTTAGTTTAGAATAACATTACCAGGTTATCTTGTAGTTGTAGATACTGGAAGTAATAAATTTTACCACTTTATTTTATCTGATAAAATGGAAAGAACTATAAACTATTGTTTTCTACTCAAGCAACTCATAAACCTAGTTTTTTATTTGTTGTGCAGCTATTGAAGCTTAGTTACTGAGTGATACGCATGGTCGTTAAGCTGCGTTAAGAATACAAAGTGCGTAATTAAGAACTTTCAGCAGGTAGAAGAACACGGCTGGCTTTTTACATTGTTCTATTTCTCCTTCATGCGTCGTTTATATTTAAATTCCCGCGTATCAAGATCTCAAGACTACTGCAAATAAGCGATCCTTTTACTCCACTTTCTATTTTTTCTTCACTCCCGAGCGCACAAGCGGCGGATAAAGCTTTCTCATACTCAATGGGCAAAAATATTGCGAATCCGGTTTCGTTTAGTTGTTATTTTATGAATTTTCTACTTGAAACCCGACCAAGTGCCGTAGAAAGCCTATCGCCGCACCATAAGTGGACGCGACAGATACGTCGACACTCCCCTAAACTAATGGGGAAATTTTATCCTAGTTATCGATATCACAATTAAAGCGACAGATTGATTTGTTGCAGGAACCGTACTTTTGGTTTCTGCTCATGGCTGCACGTGTCTAATTCCATCTGCCACGCAAAGTAGTAAGAATGACTTTAATTAACGGATTTACTTAATTAGGTCTTATACGTGTCCCCAATTTTTGCAAAGAATGGGCTGTGCCAGATAAAGCGACGAGTACGCTACACACACTTAATAAAATGCTCCATGCATTTGCAACAATGATGTGAATATGCGCTATTATTTACTATAAAGAATAATGGGAAGTGTGCTTCTTCATTAATTCGACTAGCCGAGATTCGAGACTGCTATAATATAGACCCCATTAAAGTTATCTGTGTTGCGATACTACGTAACACTTTCCCGAAAATTCGATGCTTTTGAATATTAGGGCACATCTGCATTAAGGACGCTCTCATTTCAGACAATCCCGTATCATAAAAGTTTTATGGCACCGTTTTAGTTGTAGAAGGTGATCAGAAAACATGCCATGCAAGGTAACCCACGCACGTGGAATAGCAAACCCGTAAAAAGCTCTTTCTACACATTTTTTATGACAGGTCGAGCTGTTATTAACTTAGGTTGCTCCCTATTCCTCCCGTTTTTTTCGAATAATTTTGCACAGTGAGATTTGTTTGTGCCTGTATAAAACGTATCCGATATTTAGTGTTGTCGCGAAAAGCCATCTTTTAAAGAATTGTACATCGTAAACAAAGAGCTGAAATTTCAGGTTTTCAAGTTCGGAATTTTTACATTCAGCAGTTATTAAAGTCCCTCGTTGACTGCTCGTTTTGATAAGTTTTGCTTTTAAAGCGAACAAAGTTGCAAGCGCTGCGCTGTACAGACTGCAACGCGATTTCCGGTTTCTAGATTAATCTAGATATATGTATGCAAAGCAAGCTATTATAACGTGGAATTCTAATAACCTTCTCCTGGTTACTGGTATGCACCAGAAGTAGACAGCAATTTGACATAAAATGTACAGTGCCACACATTTCCAGTCTTATACCGGATGTCGTTACGAAATTACTATTTAAGCATATTCCTAGAAGTCAGCAAATTGCAGATATAAAAATAACAAGTTTAGCTTACCTTTTCCAAAATAATTGCTAATTAGAAATTACGCCAAGCAATGTACAGATAATTAACTCGAAGCGAAATAAATAAGCCAACAAGAGCGTAACAACTGTCAGCAAAAACATATAATTGGCAAATTCTCTATAACAAGCTCCCGGATTTCTGCTGATGCCTTTATGAAATTAATCTGGGAAGCATGTTCAAAACTGGAACTGCGATGCGAAAATTTCTTGAGTTCTACTTATGCATCTTATGATATATTATATGTGACCACACCGAAGGCTTTCATCTTGAACTTGACCCTGGCTGAAATCGTGAATACCGTAAGGTTTAAATGGCTTTCTACAGAGTTTCTCAGCCAAGCAAGTCTTGCATTTTTGAGTTGAAAGAGAAAGACGATTGGTTAAAGGGAAGCTATCCATCAATGAACTCAATAAAAATCTAAACTGAAATGAAATTAATTTCGGAATTTGGATTTATATTTTTAAAGTAACAAAGGGTTTTAAATAAAATTAAAAGCACACTGAGAGGATGGTTTTTTAATATGTTTCTTGTGAATAAATGGAGGTTGTATATTTAAAACCTGCTTAAGGATTAAGTCCGTACAAGTAACGTATACATACGCGTTATTTATTTGAAATCCCACATCCTTGAATTAATTTACAATTTGTTATAGCATTATGGAGCGCAGGTATTTGAAGGAATTAAATTTGTTTTTTACATATTCTAGGACAGTTGGGAAGCAGTAATTATTTATTGTTACTAAATGTTAAAGAAAATCCTTTAGTTGTGTGTGGAAGTATTATTTTAGACGTTTGATCCTCGGAGCGCAAGGTTGTCACCAAGTGATTCGAGCGGTAAAGATGTGTGCGACCTTAAGGTCAAGTTGCAGTGTTTAAATCTGGAAACATCTTAACTTAAACTGCAAGTAAGAAATAAAAATAGTCAGAGCCAGTATGGCTTATTAACTTAAGCAAGTCACACCTACACCTAACGGACAACAATTTGTCCCCATGCAAATTGACCAAAATTATCAGCTGCTATACCCACAACAAAATTATCAGTATCCACAACCGCCCATGTCGCTAAATAACATTTATTCAAAGCCACAAGCAATCCAGTCATCTGAAGAAGTAGAATGGCGACTCGTTGTAACTAATAAAAAACGAGACCGAAAAAAAACAATGATAGCTCACAAAAGCAAGCCAAACAAACTAAAAATTCAACCTACTGGTTAAACCCATCAAATCGCTTCGAAGTGCTAAGCGACAGAGAAACCGACAAAGAAGACGGGCACAATCAATGTCCAGAAAAAAGGGAACCCAAGCCGCCGCCGATTTTTATATCAGGAGTTGTAACTATCGAGCCTTTAATTAAACTTTTGGAGTTAATAGCAAAAAAATGATTACGACATTAAAATATTAAACAAAGATGAGTATAAAATTCTCCCAAAAACTTATGAAAAATATACGCTTATAACTAAAGCGTTGCAGGAAAGAAGCACGGAGTTTTACACATATAAAAGAAAAGAGGGCCGAAATTTCAGAGTTGTTCTTAGAAATTTACCCCTTCCGTTGATTTAGATGAACTAAAAAAAGAACTGCAAACGCATGGTCATACAGTTACCATTATTGCAAATATACTGCAAAGATTCAGAAAAACGCCATTACCTCTGTTTTTTGTAGAACTGAAAACAGCTGACACCAATAAATGTATCTATAATATAACTAAGCTAGTTCATTTAGTAGTAAAATTTGAACAGCCAAATGCAAAACGCGAAATACCGCAATGCTCTCGATGCCAACGCCATGGCCACACAACAAAATTTCTGTAATAGGAGTCCAAGATGTGTGAAATGCATTGGTAATCCCTCAACTCCCCAGTGCCAACGCAAGGAAAAAAGCAATGATGTCAAATGCGTCAACTGCAATGGCAATCATCCCGCAAATTATAAAGGCTGTCAGATTTACAAAGAGATTCGACGAAGAATGTTTCGTGCACTGAGAAACAGACCATTTAAAAATATGCAGCAGCATCCAACACAACAGTATCAACAAAACCGTACCTATGCTCAGGTAGTAAGTGGCGCTTACAATCAAAATAGTAACAATACTTCACAGCCATCAGATAATAACTCGCTACATGAATCAAACGATATGACTGAACTAAAAAATATGCTAAAAACCCTAATGCAACAAATGGGAACGATGCTAAATCTCTTAACTGCACTTGTTTCAAATAAAAATAATGGCTCACTATCTTAAAATAGCTGTATGGAATGCCAATGGCTTGACAAATCACAAAAACGAATTGATAACCTTCCTTACAAATCAGTGCATTGATGTAATGTTAATATCTGAGTCACACTACACATATAGAACGTTTTTAAAAATCCCAAATTACACCATTTATGCTACGCAGCACCCTGATGGTACGGCACATGCTGGTACAGCGATCATAGTAAAAAGTATCATTAAACACAATGATCTCCCCAAATACAATCCCAAGCATCTCCAATGTACCACCATCGCTATAGAAAATTGGCAGGGAATAAACATATCAGCAGTTTATTGCCCATCTAGGCATAATAACAAACAGCAGCAATACGAAGATTATTTCCAAACACTGGGAAATAGATTTATTTCAGGCGGTGATTTCAAAGCAAAACACGTGCAATGGGGATCAATACTAACCACAACCAAGGGCAGAAGTGTTAAAAGCAATAAACAACAATGCACTTCATCATTTGTCAACAGGAGAACCGACCAACTGGCTTTCAAATATGCGAAAAACACCTGATTTACTAGACTTCTGCATTATAAAAGGCATAAATCTAAATTATCTCAAGGCAGAGAGTTGTCTAGACCTCTTAAGAGAGAATTTACCAATAATTGTTGCAATAAGCACGCAAGTGATGTTTAAAGTGAAACCTCTTAGCCTTTGACACAGATTTACGAATTGGAATGTTTTTATAGAACTAATTGACAAATCGCTATCATTTGAAATACCATTAAAAACAAACGAGAAATTAGTCATAGCACTGGAAAACTTCAATCAAGTTATCCAGGAAGCAGCTTGGCAGACGACACCAAACAAGCAGAAAACTAGTACACAGGAACATTGTCCCATTGATGTTAAAAAGAAAATAGCAGAAAAACGCAGACAACGCAGAATATGGAAATTAACAAGACATTCCGAAGACAAAAGAACGCTGAATCGACTTGCAACAGAACTTAAAAATTTGTTTTCTAATATCAAAAATCAACACGTACAAAACTATTTAACACGGTTGTCACCCACGGACGTGACTACTGATTTTTCACTCTAGAGAGAAACGAAAAAACTAAAACAACCACAACAACACATATCACCTCTTCGTCTTGATGCCAATACCTGGGCTAGAAGTAGAATAAGTAGAATAAAGAAAAGACTGGCGCTTCTGGGAGACACTTCACTAGTGTGTTTACCCCTTTCGACTCTAAAATATCAAGAGATGAAGAAAATAGAATCTATCAGTATATCGAAGTGCCATTCCAAATGTGCCTACCAGTAAAGCAATTTAAAGTAAATGAAGTTAACGCTATAATCATAAAGGAGTTGAATCCACACAAAGCGCCAGGTTATAATTTAATCACAGGCCAAGTTCTAAAATTGGGTAGCGGGTAGACACTCCTCTATGATCCCGATAGAAGACAGGTCTATTTCAGGAAAGCGCCCCTGCCTACGAGAGCCATGTTTCTTTCCCACCTCCCAAATCCCGGAGGACATCATGTCCTAACCTGTAATACCCATCTACACTTTAATACACCCTTCCTATACCCTTACCCTCTACCAACCCGCACAGGCCAGCGTGGTAGAGTATGGCCAAAACCCCCCTTTAATGAAAATGTCGATTTCCGAAAACAATCGCCAGGTGGGTCGAGCGAGACGCTCGGAATCCCGCACTGACAAGAAATTGTCAGTCTGCTCCAAGGAATATGGGGGAGCAAGAAGTCGAATAAATAGAACAACAGAAAAAAAGAGGAAAAAAATGCTATTTGTAGCCGCATTCAACATCCGAACCATGTCAACACAAGACAAACTAACTGAACTTGAAAATGAAATAGAAAACATAAAGTGGAATATTATAGGTATATCCGAGGCAAGAAGACTAGGAGAAGGATGTATAATATTGAAAACAGGTCATAAATTATTCTACAAAGGAAAAGAAGACAAAAGAATCGGAGGTGTTGCGATACTAATAAACAGAAACATAAAACACAGAGTAATACAACAAAGAAGTATATCAGAAAGAATAATATTCATAGACATTCACATTAATAAGAGAGATAAATGCAGAGTAATCCAGGTCTACGCTCCAACAAAAGACCACGACGACGAGGAAATAGAAAAATTCTATGAAGAAATCAACATCGCACTTCATGAGAACCCCCAAAATACATAATATTAGTGGGAGATTTCAACGCGAAAATTGGAATAAAGAATAACGAAGAAGAGACATTCCTAGGACCATTTGGTCTAGGGACAAGAAATAAAAAAGGAGACGTTCTTGTGAACTTTGCAAATCAAAAGAGCTTACATATAATGAACACCTATTTTAAAAAACCTCTTGGAAGACGATGGACTTGGCAGAGTCCAGATGGCAGGACAAAAAACGAGATCGACTTCATCATAAGTTAAGACAAGAAACAATAAATCTAATAGATAAACGAAAGCGTATGAGGAAACAAAACATGGATGACAGGAGAGATATGATTGCAATAAATAAAACAATAAAACAAAAAATTAGACAGGATATTAGGAGTTACGTAATGGAAAAAATTAAAACTACACTAGAAGAGGGGAAAAGCCTAAAACGAACCTTGAAATCTATGTCAGAAGGCAAAAGTCAAATAACAAAACTTCAAAATGAAAACAATGAAATAATAACAGAAAAAGAACAGTTAAAAGAAACAGTGCAAAAATACTATGGAAAATTATACGATACGCAAGTAGATCCACCACCAAACAAGAAAGAAAAATATACCTAGAATTAAAATTCAGAATGTAGGATCAGAAGACATTCCTAGCATACCCATAGATGAGATACAACATGCACTAAATAAAACGAAAAACAGAAAATCGCCGGGAGAAGACGAAATAGTGGTGGAAATGCTGAAACATGGAGGCCTTCCAGCACTAAAACTACTACAAAAACTGTACGAAAAATGCTTGACTGAAGGCCGAATACCGGAAGATTGGAACAATGCACTGGTGGTAATGATATTCAAAAAAGGAAACAAGGAACTATTAGCAAACTATAGACCTATAAGCCTCCTTTCTGTGTTACATAAATTATTCACTAGAATACTAACTGAACGACTATCTAACAAACTCGACTGCTACCAACCCCGTGAGCAGGCGGGATTTAGAAGCGGATATAGCACCATGGATCATCTACAGGTAGTAAGAACGCTAATAGAGATGGCAAATGAATATAATATAGAACTATGGATAGCCTTCATAGACTACGAAAAGGCGTTCGACACCATTGAAATATGGTCGGTCTTGAATGCATTAAGCAACTGTAGAATAGACGAAAGATACACTAAAATTATAAAAAATGTGTGTGAAAATGCCACCTTCCAAGTCTTGCTCGAAGAAGAAAAAACAAACAAAATACGGGTGAGGAGAGCAGTCCGCCAGGGAGACTCTATGTCACCAAAATTGTTTAAGCTGGTCTTGGAGGATCTCTTTAAAGAACTTAATTGGGAACAGAAAGGTATCCTAGTTGACGGTGAAACGCTCAATCATCTCCGCTTTGCGGATGATGTTGCAATATTTAGTGAGTCTTCAGAAGAGCTGCAGGAAATGATAAATGTATTTCAAATAATTTCACAAAAAGTCGGTTTAAAAATAAATATTGCCAAGACAATATATATATCACTAACCAAACAAGCATGGGAAACAACACAGAAATGACAACACAAAACCAAATATTAGAGAGAGTGGATTTATATATATATATACCTAGGTCAAACAGTAGAAGTAACAAAAGCAAATCTTAAGGCGGATCTAAAACGAACAATATCACTCGCGTGGGCCAGTTTAGAAAAACTTCAAAAAACATTAACATCAACACTACCAAACACAATTAAAGCCAGAGTGTTTGACCAATACGTATTGCCTGTTTTGACGTATGGAACGGAGACCTGGGCTTTAAATAAAACAATTATGACTAGACTACGGATTGCTCAAAGAGCAATGGAAAGGCGCATGATAGACATAACAGAATGGAAACGACTTGGGGAGGCCTACATCCGACGATGGATGGATTGGCTTTGATGATGATGAAGTTCTAAAAGAACTGCCGGAAAAAGGTTTTATTTATATCACTTACTTCTTTAACGCAGTCCTAAGATTAAGATAGTTTCCGGAGCAGTGGAAGGTTGCCGCAATTATTCCGATCCCTAAACCTGGCAAACCAAATGCTGAAATTCCAATCCGTATTGCGATCCTTAGTTAACGCCCCTTGGTACGTTCCGAATGAGACAATACGTCGGAACCTAGGTATTACAACAATTACCGAAGAAATACAAAAGTGCAGCGTTCGTTACCGGGATCGGCTTAGTGCTCACCCATATATACTCGCGGAATGGCTTATGGATAGCGAAGACGAAGAACCTAGACAGATTGTAAAGGTTATCAATAAACTAAAAAAAAAAAAAATTGAGACAAAGCTGTTGTTTTATATTAGGTAAAACTTGGCACACATTTGTTATCTGAATGTTGGTATATTAGACGGCTATCAATTATGAAATTTTTCTAGATATTAACGTTACATGTTTTATTATGAGCATCTTAACGAAACGAGTTTGAACGCCAAAACGAGGCGGTGAGCCGAGTTTTACGACAATCAAAAGAGTTTCATTTAGTGCCATAAGGAAACGTGTACTGTTCAATATTATATCTTCATCAATAAATTCTGCTTTAACATATTTTTTTATATAAAAGAGTGCGGTAACATTTATTACCGTAATATTTACCCATTACCGCACTTAGTGCGGTAATGAAGCTCTTAACGATACTAAAATTAATTTGGTTAATAGTCTATAACAGCATCGATAAAGATAAACACTGTTATGAAGATTGGGGTTTCAACGTTCTATAAACAATATCGTGCATGCATGTTAATAGGTAAATGCGGTGTAAGTGTGTGTACTCGCTTGGATAAATAACGTTAATACTAATTTTATCCAAATGATCGGTTAATAAATGGCGCTCATTCTAATTGAGGCTACATTTTGGCACAACAGTTTAGTTGATACGTTTGGCAGATGCAGTACCGTGTTGCTTAGTACGTAGAGTTTGCAGAGCTAGTATCCAGTTCCAGAGCGATTTTTTTAAATAAATGTAGATGTGGGGTTTTTCCTATATTCAATCGATATGAGTGAAATATTTAGGTCTCTAATCATAGCTGATAATTTATGTTTCGTGGCTTCAACATGTTCAATGCCTCATAAACGTGCATCACTTGGAGGATTCTTTTTTGCGTGGAAATCAAGAAGAAAAAACGTGAACCGATGGATCGATTTGAGGAAGGATCCAAAGTCGCCTCATTGTTCGGTAAGCGTGATTGGCAGCATGTCTAACTCCAAAGAAGAAACAAATGTCCTAGGCTAAAGTGGAGCAAAAAAAATACAATGCCAATTCACATACAGGACAAAACGAAGTGTTGCATCGGTAATTCCAAAACTGTTCGAACCCATATGATTCTCATGTTCAGCTTCCTTCGGTCAAAAATAATTCCAGATGCTTAAAAAAGAAGATAAATTGGGACAAGGAACTACGAGAAATGTGGGAAAAACAAGTCAACACATGGCGTGAAAAGTGCTAAAGATGTGTTATATTTCAAACAGCAAACTAGAACTCCACACATCTTGTGACGCTAGCAAAGATGCTTAAGCTGCTGTCGTGTTCTTGAGATGCAAAAGTAAAACAGAAGTTATGGTCCAGTTGATTCGAGCAACAATCGTCAGTCAGTGCTGGTGCTATTCCATCGCAACTATAGCTTGGATCAAATGGAATAATTGGGAAAGCAAATACTAACACTGATAGAAGCTTTACAATGTTCCAGGTATAGTACTCACAGTTAATTTACCAACAAGAGGATACTCCGCACCAGAATTAGCAGAATTACAACAGTATGAGGAACCTGTGGAGTTGAAGTTTCCCCCAGAATTATTGCCTCAAGATAAAGGAGATATTGATGGAGGGGAGATCAACAAGGATTAATTTACAAAAGGGAATACAACATTCAGCCACATATTTGCCGAAAAGAAGATCGTAAAGCTGAATTGGATATTATTAAGGTCATGTAACAGAATTTGAAGTTTGATGACAAGAAACTTACGAGATATCTTGAAAAGAAGAACGCATTAAAGTGTTTCAAGACACCAATTGCAAGACGAATGAACACCGATAGATTTAGTTTGCTGTACTCGTTCCCAAATTCTCATTCTCTCATCCGTTAACTCATTATGGAAGCCCATATCAGTTATCATTATAAGAAGAAATACTGAATGACTGATCAGTAATGTCGTCCACAAGCATATAAGGTGTCAAAGGTATTAAAAGAAGTATGAAAGTAACCCCAAAGCATTATTAGGGAAGAAAGTCAGAAGGGAATAAATGTTTGACACCACAGGAGGTGATCTCACTGGGGTCTCTTACCACAACGATAACTTAAACGCTTGCATGGTTATTTTGGCTTGCTCAATTTGCAATGGAACAGGCTTATTACATTTGCTTATTAATTTTTACAACACGCATGCCAATAGTTTAGATATGTCAGAGTTCGTAGAAATGCTTGGGTAATTAGATCGAATTCTTCAACGAACTGCGTGATTCTAGAATCCTGTATACCAGGCAGGGGTGCAACTCTAGTTAGAGCACAGCGATTTCGGTGAATGGCCCTGAAGTTTGCACTGGTCGCTCCCAGTATGTTGACATTACGGCTACAGTTGGTAGTAGCAAAAGTCCCCACATCGTTTCTGACTGTTAAACTAAGGCGGTTGATGGCGGGTAAACACTTGTTTAAAAGTTGTTTGGACTGATGTGTTCTTGTGTACGAGAAACCGTAATTACGTGCGAACGCCTTCGTATGGTGCTGCACCTGGACTCGAAATAATATGTGGCCGGAGATTTCGACACTGTACGATTGTTCCACTGGTCGGCATTTAGCCACAACCAATTCAGGTGAGATGTGCACTACGGTGGAGCCAATTTTTCTTTGCTCAACTTAATTAGCTTGTGTACGCAAAAGTTAATGGATGATATAAGTAATTTTTCCTGAAAAAAAATTGATTTTGAATATCAACTTGAGGTGCCACAACGAACTTTAATATCAGTAGTATCCGGCGAGTCTTAACAAAACGCTGGACGCGAAGGTCGCGGGAACCGGGATCGACGAACCCGAGACCACAAGATATAAAAAAACATAACTCTATTTGTCATTTACTATAGATAAGTAACATTATTTTAGCTTTAAACAAGAAACCCTCATCATCAGTATCAGTCGCACCTTCGACGTCTTTGCAAAGTACATAAATAACAAAGGCTCTCCCGATATTGGCACGGGAATGAGATAGATTGGGGCTCTTAGACAAAGGTACTGCCGATATCTTATCGGCGTTGCTTTAAGATATGGACTTATAACCGAAAATTATACTTCATGGGTTACAGATCGCAATAAACTACGAAGAGAGAAGCAGAGACTTCGAAAGGAATTGCAGTTCGATGTTGAACAAGACATGGTATTGCAGGAAATATATTTCGATGGAAGGAAGGACATGACCAGGAAGAAAGAGGTATCCTGTAATCTTTAGTGAAGAATATATGTGGTTTTGATTAAGGAATTGAATTCGGAATACATCGGTCACATCACTTCTCGATCAGGACTCTCTATGGACATTGCAACTTAAATCATAAGCTTTTTGTTCACAAAAGGATATAGTACGGATGGATTAGTTGCAGTAGGATGCGATGGAACCAACGTAATACTAGATGTGAGACTGGCATCATCCATCAGATACAAGTGCACCACAAGGGGCCGCTTTATTGGTTTGTGTGTCTTCTCCACATAAATGAACTGCCTCTTAGGCATCTGTTAAGTAACTGGATGAGAGCACGGCCCCAATTGTTTCTCCGGCCCAATCGATAAGGCTCTTAAATATTGCGTCCTGCCATTATAGAAGTACCATAAAATTGAGGGCAACCTCTTGCCCAAAATTGATCTAAGTTGAACAACGATAAAAAATATTTGCTTTCGGTGAATGCAGCTAGGAATTGGAAATTCTCCAGCCTGGGCCTATGGCGTATTCGAGGTGGTTGACAACAGCCAGTCGAGTTCTTCGTCTATGCATTGCTTCAAGTACTCTATCTGACCCTCTTCTGACTTTGGTTACATATATAGTTGAAGTTTATGTACCTATCTGGTTTGAGATCCAGACAAAGGTTTGAGAGAAGGTTTGCGACATTTCTGGAAAGCTATCCACAACAGATGATATCTTCGTCCAAGTTTTAAAAAACATATCGATCCTGTTATGCAGAGGCACGCTTTCTTTGCACACTCAGAAAATGTTTTTTGGCTATGATTACTGACCAGAATACTGATGTGATACTTGGTCTTTATCACATATTGAAAGGCAAGGAACAACAAAAGCCAAGTCTAGTAGTTCGACATTTTAAGCTGCATAAATAGAATTCTCAAACCCATGACTATTTCGACATGATAAGCTAAAAAAGCTTGCAAAACATTGAACCCCCTGTAAATAGATCCCTTAATCGGGATGAAATCCGAAGGTGTATCAATGAACCCAAAGGCATAACTCTGCCATTCTCAACTAGTAGAACGGTGTGAAAGATTGGTAACCGAAACATCTGTGGCTGTTGATTAGAGGCAAATAGTTGGTTACATTCGATCCAGACTAAAATCGAAATCAATAATGATAATTTACAAGAAAGCTAAATATACTCTTTAGTAGTTTACTGTGAAGTGGTTTGTTCGTGTTATTTTGAATTGGTTGGTAGTAGTTTAAGTGTTAGGTTAAACGTTTTTATTTATCTTAGTGCCCATGTAAATTATACATAAATATACCAAAACATGAAAAGATGAATTATTTTAGAATACAGATATTTTCGAACAAAATGAAAAATTAAAGTCGTTGTGGCACCTACAGATTTTATTGAAAATTATGAATTTTTGACCGTCTATCATTAGTGTGGCGTATCAACTTTTCTACACCCAAGCTAAATAGATTTCGAAAAAAGTCAACATTCACCTTTTTCGCTCCATTGTAATTTGCACGTTTACTTACTGACCGCGCCGTCGCGTTGGTTGGGCGAATACCACTAAATTAGTTTTTTACTTCGTAATTGGTGATGGAAACGCTTAGTACTTAGAACTTACTTTCAGTTCCTCGAACGTAAATGTACTTTCAAACCTAGTTGTAGTGAATTTTCATTTTATTTCTCTTTGTGTCTACTATTCCGATTGCCACATATCACGTAAATTATTTCTTTCAGAGTTTTTAGTTTTGTTGCGGGTCCATTATTGGTTTTCAATTTGAATTCTGTTCTCTCTGAATTTGAATTTTCAAATAAAAGCTGCTGGTCACGTCGTGAGTGGAGAGTTACGCCATGAACATGAGTGAACGTGCGTGAACGTGAATGAACGTGAGCGTGAGCTTGCGTGAACTTGAGTGTTTAAAGCAAATGTGAAACATGCGTGAAGTGAGTGAATACTCACGCGCCCATCTCTACTTTGAAGGCTCGCTCAGCTGGAAGCTGCTACCTTCAGTATCGTATTAATTATCTTGTTACGATTTGCGTTCTTTAATTAAATGAACTATGTAGAAATATACTGTAATTTAGTTAGCTGTAAGCCATCTGTATAAGAAATATTTTACGGTAGAATTCGTAGGCAAAATGTCATATTTAAATTACAACAAGCGGATGTTTAGAAACGTGCATTTCGTTTGGGAAGCTGGAGATATTCCAATCTCACGAATAGATTAGAGTAAGTTTATGCAGGGTTTACTTCATAAACCGAAATATTGAGTGATGTATATGACCGGTACGTGATTAGAAGAAGCAACGGTTGCAACTCGATCATAAAAATTATTTGCAGCTGGGACCAAATGCTTTTAGTAGAATTGTAATCTTTTATAGCGGTAATTTACGAAGGGTTCGAGCAGGCCACATTTCACCGTGGGAAAGCCTCAAACTTTTAAAATTCATAGAACTATTATGAACTATCACGTCCGTATGTACGTGCCAAAATTCCAAAATTTAGATCAGCTCTGATAGGTTATTGGGAACTTTGTAAGCGCCCACCGAGCTTTCTTGGTGAAAATGGACTTAGAATTTACTTAGTTAATAAGAAGATGTAAATACGTAAAGCTAAGAAACAACGCTATTAAACTTAAGTGTTCTGTAAACGGCAGAAAAATAAATGCAAGTGTTTGTACTTAAGTGTTCTTATTAATCTCGCAACAGTAGCTTTGGTCTTCGTGTCCGAGTGTGTTTTAACTAAAAGGATTGCCAGACACCCCGACTTTAGGCGTCTCGCAATAATCTATTACAATAAAAATAAGAAAAAAATGCCATGGCAGCTAGAATCCTTTCACATTTCGGCGGCTCCAACCGTACATCAGTGTGCGTACTGCTTGAATATAGTCAGCTGTGCTGAAACTGTTTCTGAACCCTACCTGTTCGACTGGCTGATAGAAGTCAAATTTTTGACTCAGCCAATTCGTTATGATTTTCGTTAACAGCTTGTTGAAGATAGATAGCAGACTGATGGACCTATAGTTCTCCATGTTAGGGTTGTCATCTTTTTGTAGAGGAGAATAACTTCTGCATTCTTCCAGGAATCTGGAATCCTTCCTTCTTCGAGTCATGTATTTAGCAGAATTAGGAGTGCTTCTTTGAGTGCTTCTCGTCCAATTTTTACCATCTCACTCGTTATCTGATCATCTGCTGGAGGCTTACTATTTTTAAGTTGTTTCAATTTCATTTATTTATTATATATTATGCATTCATTGAATCTCACAAACTATGGTGGATGTAGTGTAATGTTCGTACCAGGAATATTCTCTCTGACGTCATGTGCATGAAGCAATCACGGAGATGATCTAACAGTAAGGACAATATTGCACAAGAATCTGGCACTGGTATTGGCAATCCAACACAATACAGTATCCAACTAGAGGTGGCAACGATATAACGAAATATACAGAGTGATTATAAAATTAACTACATCTAGCTGCCTTTCAAATTTTTTGCTCATAGATTTTTAGATGCTGCTATTACATACAATTAATTATAAAAAGTCGGAGCTGGCAATATTTAAATGTTGAGAGCTCTAGCTAGTTTTAGAGAAAATTTACATGCAAAATAATTAAAAGTTGCTTGATGTATTTCTTTTATATGTCGATATTTTATTAAATATATCGATATATCGATTTAAGACACTTTCCAAAGGTGACTGAAAATAATACTTTAATGTGATACCGTGAGTATGTATTTACTTTACTTGAAGAGTTCTGTCAGTGCATTCAGTTATCGCTAGCATATTGATGTGAAACTGAGTGACAAATGTTATTGTATGAAAAGAATATTCTATTACTATTAGGGATGGGTACTAATTGTTCTCAACCAACATTGATTAATTCTTCTCTTATTTGAGTCGTATTGTTTGATATACACGTGTTGTCTAGTTTATACCATAACGTTTTCAGATTAGTTACTATCTGTTTAATTAATGGTTAGTTCTGAGTTGACAAGCAACGTGGAGAAATAGAAGTGTCTGTAAATTACTGTATCCAGTTGTCTTTATTGTATACACTTTCGGAGACGAATAAATTTCAAATTTAGTCAATTTGTTTTCAGGCCACCGCTTTGGCAAGCTGAAATAAGTCCTTGATATCCTGCCAACAGGAAATTAAAAATTGTCCATTCACCAACTGCAAATGAAAAGCTACGACCATTGTTGTCTGGAGAGTCATCTTATTGGAAAATTTCAACCAAAACAGGAAAGTTTGCGTGGGACGGCCACTTCTTCGGCAACTTGATCCGGGTCGAATTTTCCATCGGCATTGTTACAGCAATCAACGCCCCATCACTACAGACAGAATAATATCCCATGCTAGCCTTCCTTTGTTTGATTCAGACAAAGCTTTATTCGCGCCTCCCTTGAATTTATAGCTACACGGTAGCAGATGTGTAGCGCTCGATATTGTAGCAGTCTGTTGAAAGAACAACATCCGTGACAATCCCCAGATTTGCAAGTCGCGGACTTTCGGTTTTATCTGGATACACGTGCGAGGATTACCACAGCAGCTGGGCGAGAAAATGGCGCAAAAGCGCACTCGTGGAAAATTAAGTTGGGACACATCGGGGTTCGAGAGCTTGTTCGTCATGATGTCCCACGTGCGATTTTATACAGATTATTGTGACTGGACGTCCTTATATTCTTTGTAATTGTCATACTCTACATTGTAAACAGGTCGTCTGTGGCTCCGACTTCTGTAAGGACCGATAAAAATGTGGGTGACTCGTCCACTTAACGCTTTTTTCCAACAAAAGGCTGAGAAAATTTGCTGTAAGTAATCAAAACCCAAGTAATTATTGCTGGCACTCAAGACAATTACAGAGCTTTGCTTAACAAAAACTTCAATTAACTCCAAAGCAGAATTCAATTTATTTCCAGCGTTGTTTTGGCCATTAATTAAGTAAAACGAATGTACCTGGAATTCAATAAGCTTTTCATAACGTTTTTCTAGATTCACTACCAAGTTCATTTACTAGTCATTAATATCCCACTTTAGCTTAGAAGTGCTCTTTGCCCTCTAAAAAAGTCAACTAAAATCAAATATGCTGCTTGTTTGGATACTAGATTATAAGAATTCCGTCAATTTAATCAGAGCAAGGGCCACATTACTGTATGTGCATACGTTGCCTTTCGTAATACACGGTATTAAACTTTAAGGCGGAAACGATGTATGGAATATTTAGCTATTCGCAGTGGAACTACAACAGCGCCACGGGAATCTGTAAATTAGTAATCCCTTTCATATTTTATAATACTTCGCTCCTTTATCAGTATCAACCTCAGATTTGTTCATAATTCGAGCATTCTTAACTTAAAAATAAGCCAGAGCCTTAGCGAAAAGATTTTTTTTTATTTACACCCATGAAATATTGCAATCTGTCTAACGACAATAAGTAATAGTACTGTATATAATGAAGTATAGGCAATGATAATAAAAAATGATATAGTCGAAGTTTGTCCAATGGCAAGCTTCTTAAATAAACAAATAACAAGTTATTCAAGATTAGCTACTGTTAGTCATATTCATAATAGAATATAAGACACAAGTTCAGTTTCTTCGAGGGAGGTCCAATGGATCATGTCGTTTCAGTCTTTTAACTTTGGGAGCAATGCGGAGTTCCCTAGCTAGTGCGTTAGGATGTATCTTCACGCTGTCGTGGTATTTGACACTGACTGAGGCTACTTCTTCCTTTACAGGAATTCTTAAATCTTCATGGAGAACTTGGTTAGGTACCATGGTGCTCTGCATATTGCTCTCAGTGTTTTATATTTGAATCGTTGCAACTTTTGGATATTGGTTTACTTGTAGTTCCCCATAGTTAGATACCATAGCAATATATTAGTTTTAAAATCATCTTGTAAAGTAACAGCTTGTTTTCCATAGATAGATACGAATTTCGGTTCAATAACCAAAACATTTTGCGATACTGTAGTCCAAGCTCTGAACAAAAAACATTGTTATGATAGGCAACAATGGAGGGCTGATCTGGGAATCGCAGAGCGGTGACAAACCTTATAACTCCGTATATGTTTAGATATATAAGACACCATCCGACAATTTGAAATTCCAGTTCCAGGTTCATTGTTATGCAGTTGTCGAATATCTGCAAAAATGAATATTATGTTCACATATTTTATTAGTTAAGTGGTGCGTCTTGTGAATTAAAACCATTTTCATATATGTTGTGTCAAGTTAAGCAATGCATGCTGTAAAACAGTTGAAAATTTACTGCGTTAGGCAGACTATACTTTTGAGTATATTTCCATTATAGAGGACAGCAACACTTTCTGCAATTTGTTTTGGCTTGTCACCAAGCATGCATACTGGATTCCATATGCACCTGTACCGTGAAGAAACATACGGTGATCTTTTCTTATCTTATGTAACGTACATGGTGTCATAGCTCGTATGTATGTAGGTATGATTGAATGAGGTTTGAGAATTCAGCTTTGACCACGAAATGTGTATTTTTATGTGTATTATTTGAATAAAGTCCTCTAAGTCTGAATGCTGTATGTTTCCATTTATGAAGCAAAATGCAGTTTATCAAACTTTCGAGATAATATTCCAGAACCATTGCAGAGACTACGACAAAATCGAAATCAAAAGGTAAGTAATATTTTGAAGCTGAATACACTTTGGGCTGCCGATGCCGATGGTCACTTTCATGGTGCGATTTCCATTTTATTCCAGCAGGTACATGAGGTAGCCCCCATTGTAAACTACTAGAGTTTGTCCCCGTATCTTCGAAGTACACTTTATATTGCCGATAAACCTTCTCTTCCAGCCTACGGCTGCCGATTCTCCTGAGCTAAATCGAAAACCTTTTATTGCTTGTTGCGGGTTGTAAACGGGTTTTTCCCAGTAACAAAGCATGTTTATAAAATCAGGAATTAAGCAATAACAGTGGGAGTTTTTGTGCAGAAGTTCTATTTTATAAAACAAATTTGTATAATTTTGAGTCAACTTCGAAAAACATTGAACCTAATCTTCAATTCAACTTTAACGTACTGCCGTTACAGACGTTTTTACATATAAAAGAAAGTATTTTTACAGTTTCGGTATTACGTAATGATACTAATGTAGGTAATAGACTGAATTATTTTTTATAAGCTTTCAAAGCCTCCTATATTTTATTGAACTCTTCTTATAGTTCGTATACGTCCAAGTTTTTCTACAAAATTAGCTATTTCATTGACAGATGTTTATGTGATGTAGTAGTAGTATTTTTTGTGGGGAGACTAATATCAAGCAAGAAGGCCTTCATAGGCCCTTTTTGCCAACTGCGTGAATAAGGTCTAGGTATGCGGAGTACCAGGTACCTTAGCCCTACTTAGAATTTTGCCGAGACTAAGAAGTTCCAACCGTAGCAACGAATCTTTTACATGCTACACATCGTAGTAACATGAGACCCACAGCTTTACATCACTTCCGAAAGATAGCATTCTGTAAAGGTTTTCAACCGCATTTTTTATTATTTAAAAACCTCGTCAGGATCGGGGATCGAACTCTTGACACTTCAGATCTACAGATCAGTAGTCGGAACTCTTAGCCACTGAGCTATGGAGCCCAGATTTATGTTATGTAAATGAAAGGAACCCGTGGTTTTTACAGAGGAATGATAGATTGTTTTTATACATCGTAGCACAATTTTTGAAAAGCAATGTTAAGGTCGCTATTGCAATATCACCATTTTCTGAGAAAAACTATTTTAACCTATTGCTACTATAAAAAAGTAGCAATAGTAATTGAACTATCCTATCGATTGCCCTGATCGCTTTTCAAGAAGAAGTAACATACATTTATAATGTTAGTGTTTTTATGCAGGGTTTTCCAGAAACCATTTGCAGCTTTTCGAGATAAGAAGCGACTTGTTGCATCTCGAATGGCGTTCTTTCTTCTTGTGGAGGCGTGACCTCAGTTTGGCAACTTGTATGTAATCTTCGTGGTCTACGTTATACCGTTAGCTTCTAGTATTTCCGCAAGATTCTTCGTGGGTGCCTTACGTTGCTGCGGATTTTGATCCTGAAACACGTATTTTGGGACATATAGAGTCCACGCCTATTATACGCGTCATTCGTTATAAGTTGTTAGCCGTCCTTGGCATAAAAAGCTTGTATTTCAGGGTGAGTGTTTAATCCAGTTTGGTTTTAGTAGCGTTTTATATTTCGGCGTAAGTCTTAAATAATGGTTTTAGGAACTGTTGTACTGGCTATTCTATGCAACGTTTGTCTGATTTTGTTACTGCTACCGTTTTTCCCGATCAGTGGAAAACAGCCAGGATATGTCCTATTTATAAAAGTGGGGACAAAAAAGACGTCTCTAACTATCGACCTGTAGCGTTACTTCCAGCTGTCTCAAAAATTTTCGAAACGGTATTGTATAATAAAATTTTTCCATTCGTCAAAAATAAATTGTTTGTTTTTCAACAAGGATTTATGCCAAACCGCTCAACTGTTACTAATTTATTGCCATTTACACAAGACGTAGCTACTGCTATAGATAATAACTTACAAGTGCATGTTATTTATACGGACTTTGCGAAGGCATTTGACCGTGTAAATCATGAATTATTAGTAGTAAAGTTGACTTCTTTTGAATTTTCACCATCTATGATTAACTTATTTGTCTCGTATCTTTCTGGCAGATGGCAGTATGTGGTATTTCTTGGCTCTGAATCTAATAAATATAAAGCACTTTCGGGGGTTCCACAAGGTTCAAATTTGGGACCACTTTTGTTTTTACTGTTTATTAATGACATATCGAATATTTTTTTAAACTCTGAACACATACTATTTGCTGATGATTTAAAAATCTGGAGAACTATAAAAAATGCGGATGATTGCATTTTGTTACAACGCGATATTAACGCGCTTTATAACTGGAGCGAAACAAATCGTTTATATTTAAACATAACCAAATGTTGTAGTATATCCTTCACACGTAATATAAATCCAATAAATTTTCAATATAGCATGAACGGGGAACCACTAGTTCAAAAATATGAAATAACTGATTTAGGCATTGTGTTTGATACAAAATTATCTTTTGCTCCCCATATCTCTAAAATTACTACCGAAGCATTAAAACTGATTGGAAGGACTACATATGGATTTCAAAATACTGAAGCAACGTTGCAAATATATAATGCATACGTACGTAGCAAATTAGAGTTTTCATCTGTAATTTGGAATCCTTGTTACAATATACACATATCAGATATAGAACGCGTACAAAAACGATTTTTAAAATGTCTCTATTTTCGAAAGACCAAAGAAAATCCTCAATTTATTTCATATGCTACTATTTTGAAATATTTTGACGTAATGTCTTTGGAAAATCGTAGAAACGCATTCGATCTAGTATTTATTCACAAAATTATAAACTCTCAAGTTGACATTCATCCATACATTATACAACAACTAAATTTTTTTGTTCCAAGAATTTCAGCTCGTAATGAATTAGTATTTTATTTGCCGTGCACCAGAACCAACACACTCAGAAATTCATCAATATACAGAATGTGTAGTCTGGTTAACAGGTTCGCCAGAAAACTAGATATTTACATGCCATCTGCGATAAAGTTCAGGAGAATTTGTTATTCTCTGTTTGCTGATTAAATATTACCATTGTTTTTAATTTATTATATAACATTTATTTATTATTTTTTTTAAATTTTTCTGTTTTATTTATAATAGTGCTAAACATACATTTTTTTTGTTCCTTTGGTGTTTTATCAAAATATGCAGTTATATATTTAGTTGAATACATGTATATATTTAGGTGTGTACCACTGCAACACTTTAATTTTTATTATATTTAAATTGTGTAATGTAAATTAATTTAGTATGCCAGTTTATGTTTGTTTAACTGTGGCCCATTTTTAGTTTTGTACTGTTGGCCGCAGTATAAACCCGCTAAAATAAAATAAATAAAATTTGTATTATAGATGTCAAACTAAACAATTATTAAAAAAAAGAATTGCTCAACACAGGACTTCTGTAAAAACAAAAGTCTTAACTCCTAACAAATCTAGCACAGCACTATCCGACCATTCATACGATTTTTATCACAATTTTAATTTCAACTCTCCTAAAGTGTTGCAAACGGAAAATAACTTGCATAAACGTTTACTTTATGAAATGATCGAAATTAAAAAAAACCCAAATTCGATTAATTACAAAACTGACATTGATAATTTGCATTCTATTTACTATAATCTTCTTTAATTTATATCTCTTTAATTCAAGTTATACTAGTATATTAATTCTCTCATATTTAATTAATAATTTTTACTTATATTGCTTTTTAGATTTTGGGATATCTTCTAGCTATTTAACTTTTAACCATTGGGAATTTGCCCATCTGGCATGCTCTCAGATCTAATAATTGATATGACGTCCATTTTGCGTAAATAATTTAAGTTTGTTTGAAATTTAGTTTTCGCTTTCCATCCTATGCCTAACTATTTAACAACAATGCGGGGGAGTGTTAATTCCTCCCCACATATTAATTTTTACTTATTGGTAAGAATATATTATTGCATATTGTCTTTTTGAAATTCTAACCTTATTCTCTCATTTCCAGATTGTTAATTTTTCATAATGTACCACCTATTACAATATTTTATATTTGATATATTTGAAATATGAATTATTTGATTTCAAAGGTAAGGTTTTTTAATGGGTATCTCTGCTTGTAAAATTCTAACCTGTCTCTCATTTCCAGATAATGTTTTATTACTACATATATTATTTCAATTAATTTGTCTGAAGAAGTTATTTATATAACGAAACGTTACTAATGCTGATTATAATCAGCTGAAGAAAAATATATTTGGCTGTTTTATTGACCTTCATGTCCCTATATTTAAACAATCTGCAGTCAGCCGTTATCGTATAAACTATATTAATACTTACTCGAATCCTGATGAGGGTGGATTCTACTTGTTTCTACTAATTTCTGCTTACTATTCTAATGGATCAACACCTACTATCAATCAACAATACCTTTTACGAAGACGTTGCCTCCAACTATGGACACAAATATGAAAAATGTTTCCGCACATTAAATAAATTAGGATTTGCCATTGTAAAGGTGAGTGAGAGGATAGAATTTGTAAAGCAATGTAAACATTTACAATTGATACCTAAATTTCTCCAAAAAAATTTTAAAAATATTCAATTTAAAAATTTCATTAATTACAATACTTTTCAAAATTTCAAAAATAATTTCATAAGGAAAACTTTATCTCTAATATTAAATGATTCTTACTGTTATTTAAATTACCTAAAACAAAAAGTGATAAATTGTCATAAATTTCTTAATAATAGTAATGTTTCTAAAAACTTAATAATGTCATTTATTTACCAAAAAACTTCACAAATTAATAAATATAGAAATAAAATCAAAATTAAACACATGAGAAAAATTAACAATCTGAAATTAAAACAAATTCAGGATTCTAGTACTAATACGTCTGTAGAATGTAATATTGCAAATGATACTAAAAATTGGATTAAAAATTTAACAAATGTAAAACTTCCACATGATGTTGAAGATATCTTAAAACTAGGACCAAATTTTAATATATATAACCCTAATGATAAAATTCCTAATGAGAATATTATAGTTAATGTTGAAAATGCTATAAGTAAATTAAACTCTGAATGTCAAATTAAAATAAGGGCTTCTGTTTGCAATACTTTAACTAACTACCAAAATAATAATAAAAAAAAAAGATTTTAAATTTTAGAGATAATATTACAAATAATAAATTGCTAAAGAAAATTAACAATACCAAATCCTTTCTTAAAAAAAATAAAGAAATATTAATTACCAAAGCTGATAAAACACAAACTACAGTAATTATCAACAAAACTGACTACAATAATAAAATGTTTGATCTTTTAAATGACACAGAAACTTATAGTAAAATTGATAAGGATCCTACTGACAAAATTCAAAAATTCAATAATAAAATTTTGAAAAAATGGGAAGATAACAATTACATAGATAATATAACTTACAAAAAACTTATAACCCATAATGGACTTCTGCCTAAAATTTATGGTCTACCCAAATTACATAAAAATAATTACCCTTTACGTCCTATAGTTGCTTCATATATGAGCCCTTTATATAAATTATCAAAATTTTTATCTAATATTTTAATTAACATTACTCAAAAAAACATATACAGTGTAAAAGATTCTTGGACATTTAAAAATTTTATTGATACTATATCAGTTCCTAAAGATCATATTTTATTCTCATTAGATGTTATATCCCTTTATACTAATATACCAATTAATTTAGCCATTGAATCCATAGATCAATATTGGAATCAAATTAATAATTTCACTAATATTCCTAAACAGGATTTTATTGAAGCTGTACAATATATTTTACAATCTACATATTTTTCATTCAATAATCAAACTTATAAACAAAAATTTGGAGTTGCCATGGGACAACCTCTATCAAGTACTATTGCAGACTTAGTGTTACAAAAAATAGAATCTGACATTTTAAAAAACATAAAGGACATTTGTTTTTACAGACGTTATGTCGATGACATTATTATCTGTACAGATAAAAAAAACATAGACTACATCCACAAAATTTTTAATGATTACCATCCTAGATTACAATTTACAATTGAAAAAGAAAATAATAATAACACCATAAATTTCCTTGATTTAACTTTAATTAGAACAAATAATGGTAAAATTGAAACTAATTGGTTCAGAAAAGAAATCAAATCAGACAGATATTTAAATTACAATTCACAAACATCCTTAAAATATAAAATTAGTGTAATTAATAATTTAACAGATCGAGCAATATTACTTTCATCTAATAAATTTCACAAAGAAAATATCTCTATAATTAAAAAAATATTAATAAAAAATAACTACCCTACTAAATTCATTAACTCTAACATTAAAAAAAGATTAAATAAAATTAAATTTAAACACACATTAAATAATAATTTAACATATGATTTATACCCTAACTGCTTAGGTCAAGAATTTAATAATTATCAATATACTCAAAATACAAATTATATTTCCATTCCTTTCATACCTAAAATATCACAAAGCATAAAACAAATTTTACAATCCTATAACTACAATGTTGCTTTTAAAAATCATAATACAATAGGTCAAAATTTTTTTAATAAATTAAAAGATAAAACTCCTCTTCTTTCTGAATCTAATATAGTATACCAAATAGATTGTAATGATTGTAATGCCAATTATATTGGTCAAACTAAACAATTATTAAAAAAAAGAATTGCTCAACACAGGACTTCTGTAAAAACAAAAGTCTTAACTCCTAACAAATCTAGCACAGCACTATCCGACCATTCATACGATTTTTATCACAATTTTAATTTCAACTCTCCTAAAGTGTTGCAAACGGAAAATAACTTGCATAAACGTTTACTTTATGAAATGATCGAAATTAAAAAAAAACCAAATTCGATTAATTACAAAACTGACATTGATAATTTGCATTCTATTTACTATAATCTTCTTTAATTTATATCTCTTTAATTCAAGTTATACTAGTATATTAATTCTCTCATATTTAATTAATAATTTTTACTTATATTGCTTTTTAGATTTTGGGATATCTTCTAGCTATTTAACTTTTAACCATTGGGAATTTGCCCATCTGGCATGCTCTCAGATCTAATAATTGATATGACGTCCATTTTGCGTAAATAATTTAAGTTTGTTTGAAATTTAGTTTTCGCTTTCCATCCTATGCCTAACTATTTAACAACAATGCGGGGGAGTGTTAATTCCTCCCCACATATTAATTTTTACTTATTGGTAAGAATATATTATTGCATATTGTCTTTTTGAAATTCTAACCTTATTCTCTCATTTCCAGATTGTTAATTTTTCATAATGTACCACCTATTACAATATTTTATATTTGATATATTTGAAATATGAATTATTTGATTTCAAAGGTAAGGTTTTTTAATGGGTATCTCTGCTTGTAAAATTCTAACCTGTCTCTCATTTCCAGATAATGTTTTATTACTACATATATTATTTCAATTAATTTGTCTGAAGAAGTTATTTATATAACGAAACGTTACTAATGCTGATTATAATCAGCTGAAGAAAAATATATTTGGCTGTTTTATTGACCTTCATGTCCCTATATTTAAATTATAGATATTGTACGATTGCTTCCTGCGATTTATTTGAGTTTGTAAGTTCTCGACCTATCTAAGTACGAGGGCCGTTTTTTTAACCTCTGATGGGCCATAACAAAAAGACCAGTGCATATAAACCAATGATTTTATTACTAAAAGTTAGATACACTTATGGTTACCTTTTGACATAATTACCTTTTAGATTGAGGCACTTGTCGTACCTGTGGACAAGCTTTCCAATACCCTCTGCATAAATTGTTGCCGCCAATGAATTAGAATGAGTTTTGAAGTTGTCTGGAAGCTCCTCGTTATTTTGGAAGCGCTGCCCTCCTAGCCACTTCTTCAGTTCAGGGAAAACATGGAAGTCACTCGGCGCTAGATCGGGACTATATGCCGGGTGATCAAAAATATCCTTTTAAAATTGCTCAAGGAACCGCAGCACTGTACGAGCGTCCCCCCGTCACCTTGAGAAATATGGGATGTTTTCGATCACCCAGTATACAGTCCCGACCTAGCGCCGAGTGACTTCCATGTTTTTCCTAAACTGAAGAAGTGCCTAGGAGGGCAGCGCTTCCAAAATAACTAGGAGCTTCCAGACAACGTCAAGACTCATTCTAATTCATTGGCGGCAACATCTTATGCAGAGGGTATTGGAAAGCTTGTCCACAGGTATGACAATTGCCTCAATCTCCAAGGTGTTTATGTCAAAAAGTTATCATATAGGCTTGTTTTTTTGTTATGGCTCACCGAAGGTTGAAAAAAAACGGCCCTCATATATTTTTTGTAAGTTAACTGTTCTTTGTAAACCGTCTGAGCTTACCTGGCGGACCCCTCTAGATTACTCTCGTGTAGTTGCGCTATCGGAAGATTTGGGCAAATGATTGCTAACACATTGCTAAATGAAAAAATATTAAAGTTTTTCATAAAAAATGCAGTGCTGCACCGCTCTTTTGCTTTTGTCATATTTAATTTTCTTAAAGGTAGTCTTGATAACAGTAAAGATATTAAACAAATATTGTCGTTTTTGAACATATATCCTTAACAATTATATGTCTCTGAAAGCGGGCTCGTTTGGGTGGCATAAAGGGGTGTTCTAATAACATTTAAAAATATTCAGAATATAAAAATCGTTTGGGGAATTTTCATCTTCTGGATGTTGCAATTTTTTGTGCAGTTATTTCTGGGACACCCTGTATTCAAGCCATTATGTTGATAATACATCTTACAAGACAATATAAATTAAAGTTTTTGACTGCCTCAAAAATTAGGACATTAAAATTCTCTGAGAAGCAGCGGCTTATTCAATTTATAATCAAACTCAGTGTCAAATAATGTAGTTTTCCATATTATTAATTATTTACATGCCGATTATGCTTTTCGATGTATGCGCATCCTGTAAGATAAAATTGATTCACACGTATTTCAGTTAGTCTATTGGATGTTTTGTGCACATACATACATTGGGTGCATATTTTAATACATCCCTTCGGAAACCCTAAAATGACTAAACTTCTGGAACTGTAATTTGGACATTATTTTCTAGTATCTGTAATTAATAAATTGTTACTTGATTTTCAAATAATATGTGTTACATATTATTGTTATATCAATTGACAGAAACCAGTGAACAATGTTCACTTATCTATATCAATTGCTAGGAAAGGTTACAGATAACAAATACGGTTACAAATGTATTAGTAGAATATACACAAATATACACAGCATATGTTATGGTTATCCAATTTTACTTCAGCTAATATAAACTAACTTCTTCTTATGGCTCCAATCCGTTCCGGACGTTGGCGATCATTACGGCAATTCGTACTATATCATTCCTTGCCATTTTGAATTCTCTTGGGAGTATAATGAGGTAGTTTGCCATTGCTTTCCTCATCGCAGCACTACAGCCGAGTTAATCATAACGTGATGGTCACCTGTAAATATATGATGACAAGTCTGTTGAGAAGTTACCATTTTGCATCCTTGACTCATTAATGACGTAGCTGCTTCCCTATGCCATGCTAGTTTTGGTCCGCCCCTGGTATTTCATTTCCCAGGTACCACCCATATCTGGGAGGCTTTCCCCTATCCGCCACCTGGGGAGGCGCCCGATGGGGGACTAGCAACTCCTCACGGGATAAACTAACTTATGGTGATATAATCCAACGTAGGTTGATGTAACTTCACGTAGAGGAATAAAATAAATAAAGCATTAAAAACACAAAGATCTATTAATTGTGAAGATACAGTGTTATGAAGAAAGTTACTGACAAAATGGAACATGTGTTTAGACGATACTTAATTAGCCCAAAGGTATTCAGTCATTTGAGCTTTTTGGATTTATTTAATGCCAAGTAGTTGTATCTTAGGTTTGTGTTGTTTTCGAGCTTCTATTTACTTGATGTTTATTCTTTCAGCTCTATATATTATGTAACGGCCTTAAAATACCAGATGGTACACGCCACTTCACTGTAGGTATACTTTTCCAATTCCTACTTTGGGAAGTTCTTGAAGTCGTAACCTTACTTCCGAGGCTGTAGGATGCCTTTTGGAGGTATTCTTTCATGAGCTGCACGTCGCACGCTAGGAAAAAAGTATAGTACTGGTGACACGGATCTGTTCTAGCTTACTTGCCATTCTTGCTATCCTTCGACGCAATTGATCTATGATTGAAGATTAGAATGCATATTGGTAAGTGCAATTACTACCCTCTGCGTTTAAAACAGCACAGCTTGCTGGATCGCGTTTGTCACGGATAATATATATTTATACGAAACTTTGAATTCATCCTAATTTTAGTAACTAACGATCAACCATCCGTGGTTTCCCAATTCCACTTGTTTGGTCATTTATATTTAATTAACAACTATTAGTGGTTTATCAACTTTTATTTCAATGCGATAGATTATGTCGTTGCATATATTTTTGAGCTCCAGATGTTGTTCACTTGAATTGAGGTTGTATATACTTGGCTTGAATCGATACCGAGCGCTTTTATTTAATAAAATCTAATGCTTGCACAAAGTTCGTATACTGTTTGCTCACAATTTTTTTCTAATAATATACACATAATAATTTAAATTCTGGGCTGCTTTTGAATCTAACGAACCTGATGCTATTTATATCACAATAATTTGAAACTAAACTACTAAACTTCTATAAAATTTCTTTTGCATATACGAATTTGGTGTTATTAACATATTATTGACAATTATCTGTGCTTGCCTTAATTTTATTAAACTTTCGTAAATTTTTTTCCTTAAAGCGTGGTTGTTTTAATGAAAACTGATATTTACTAGTGTAAAAGGTTGTTCGCCCAACTTACGACTTAAAATCGCTGCGAACGTCCAGCTCTACGCCGTGTGTGTCTCCATCTAACAATTATAAAGGCGCAATTATTTCCTCTCCATATATGTTTCTTGGCTTTGCTTCTTTGCTGTTGTGTAGTAATTTTTCTCAAGTACTTTATTCAATATCCTGTCTTCTCCTAGTGTTCCACTTCCAGTTAGGTTTTGGTGTTTCCTAGTTTTTTATTGCGTTGCTGATTCTGCTCTTTTTAGCGCTACGTAAAACTACTTACCCAGTACAGAAATTACGTTGAAAGATTTCAAGAGCTCATCAGTTACGTGTAGTAATCCTAAAATTATATCGCAAATGTTCTACTCTTCTCAGTCTAAGACATATTCTGTGTTACTTTCTAATGCCGCATGTTTTAACGAAATAAGTGCATATATATTTTTTTGTATATATGCAGGCGCATTATTAGATTCTTCTTGTGTATATAAATTGTTGCGTCGATCATAACATAGATTGCTACTATAAAAAAACTTTCATCTTCCTTCGTTACATGCATCTGCTATTGGACTAAACAAC
>CALNHX010009095.1:0-53452 GCA_940337035.1 Agriotes lineatus | reverse complement strand
CGGTGTCAAGGGCAACATGGGTTATAATGTATGTATGTATGTATGTCTGTAACCTCATTTACCTTGCTGATGCTTTATGCGCCTGCATCTGGCAGTGCAATGCTCAACTTGCCCCGGATTCGGGATACAGAGTTGGAGCGAGCTTTTGGTGCTTGCGCAGCAACCATTGTGTGAGGTGTTGACCTTGTTACTCTATCTCGTAGGTCTGTGGTCCTGAATAGAGCACAGTTAAGTTGGTGCCCAACTGTGAATGGTCTCACAGAGCGCGATTCCAATCGCCAAGGCTATGGAAAAATTTCGACCCCTTCGGGATTCGAACCGAGGACTTGCTTAATGCAAGCCTGGCGCTTATCCAACTGCGCCACGCGGCTTCTTAGGGTTATAATGTAAACAAGCTATAATAGCCCAGTTTAGTTGTTTAAAACTATCAAATAAAACACCATATTACTATTGAGTGTTAAATAACATTTTTTACCACGCAGAATTACGACCGGGTACTATAGGGTGTCTTATCAAGGCAAACCTATCATTTAATATAGTAATCCTAATTTACATTACAGTATTTTTTATATGTACCGCGTCATCTAGATTCTATCGTAGATAAAATATTGTATGATACACATGCGTAAAGCATCTTTAGTAACTCGCTGGGCTTGAAACGCTTGTTAGACTCGCGTTTTAACTTTGCCCCGTCCGTGACTAAAGACTAGCTTTACCCACTTGTATCGTAAAGTACTATTATGGTAGAAGACAAAATAATTAGTACTTTAAACCGTTCCTTGTGGGTTACCTATTTCTTCTTATTTACTTGTTGTGTTTCTTGAAACAGTGTTCTGGGTTCTTGATTAAGAGGATACTCGTATATAGGGTACTACTAAATGTTTGTTACCAAAGCTGCAACAACTTCTAGGTATAATTTACAATAATGCTTGTAATTGTGGAAACAAATCATATTTGATTTATTTATCTAGCTTTAGTTCTTCCTAGATTTGTATATTTTGGAATATTTCGTAATACAGAAAAATAACCGGTATTATAACTTTAGCTTTGGAATCGATCAACGTCGAGACCCAAGAAACCTCAACAATATCTCAAAGGAAATTTCAAAACAGCATCTCCTCAACAATAACTTTAGCATTCGACGCTACAGTCTGTGTAAATACAATGTAGGCTTTCGAATTAAAACAACCGCTTAGGCGTAGCAGCTGTAAGAGCATAAAACAGAAGTAAAAATGGAGAGCTATAAACATTATTATACGTAAATAAAATTTCAGAAGTGCACTTAATTTGAGGAAGCAATTCATATCGACGAAAAATTGCTACATCTTGCACTAATTGATTCTGTTTTCCCATGGCCAGAGCGGATGTTATAGCCGTTTAGTTTCTTTTATTCGCCGTTTTTGGAACTACGCGTAGGACAGGCATCCATCAAAAAGTGAAAGTTCAGAATTTATTCCTTCAATTAATGTTGTTGGTCTTGAACCCTTATGAGATATGCAAATAAAATATGTAAATTGGAAAATGACTTTTCAAAGAGTAAACCTTGGAAGGATTTTGCAATGCCAGTTGCAATTTTCAATTTAAATGACTAAAGTTTAACCTAATCCAATACATATACTAATTTTCGCGCATTTTACTTACTTTGCTATTTGACTTTTAATATTAATTTGTGGTCTGTAAAAAATGGAGAATAATTTTATTATTTTATTGTCGATAATATGAAGAAATCACATTTCTTGTAAGCTCTTCGAAATACAACCGGAAAACACTACAATAAATACATTTTGAAGAATATGAGGTTGTGTTCTTCCCGTTCGTTATATTGAAATCAGCAAAAGATCTCGAAAAGCGAAAAGAAGACACTTGCAAGTGCTTTCAATCAAAAGAAATGCAAATTCAGTAGCTCTTAGTCCACAGCATCGTGAAATACTTTACTTTGCCACATAGTAACGTTGGAGCTTGTCCAGAGGGAGAGGATAGCTGTAAAGTTACTATTATGTCATTTCAAAATATTCAAGCAGAATGACTTCTATTGTTTGTAAAACGGCTTTTTTGTATTAATTGTTCGAATCTTATTAAAATGTACAAGGGTTTCATATCTAAGATTTATAATGCCATTTCCGGAGTGTTACTCAAGGTTCTAACTTAGAGCCACTATTATTCATACTTTTTATAGTGATTCGTAGGTATCAATTTAAATTGTAACATTTTAATATTTGCTGATGTTGAAATTCTTCAACGAATTCATCTTAAACAAGACTGTGCTAAGTTGCAATTTGATATTGACCTGCTTTTTAACTGGTGTACTGAAAATCATATATGTTATATATATTTAGCTCTACGAGTCTAGTTGGCTCATGGCTTGGTCTATAATTTTCTTCAATTTTGTTTGTTTATCAATAGTAAATTAAAATAAACTAACCAAAACGAAATAATTTCATATGGCACTTCAATGTAAATCAAATCACGAGTTGAGAACACCCTTTTGCGTTCAACTGGGCCCACTAACTAATCCGAGAAGGCAGAAATGGGTTCCGAATAATCTATATATTAATTTAAAAAGGCGCCACCAATTTAATGATTACACCAACTCGCAAACTTAAATTGGAAGGTTCCGTTATAATCTCAGCTATCGTTAATTACAATGAAGGTTCAAAATTATCCTTAATAGTTGAAGGCTCACAGCTAAACTATAATTAGTTATGAAAATAACAAAATGTGAGTGCGACGTAGTTCAGGTGAGATTTATTTACATCGATACAAATGAGTTAACAATTAAATAATCCATAATGGTGTATTGACATTAGCAGCTTTTACCAATATTATTGACTATGTAGAGGTTTAATTCAGTCATAAAATCTATCCATTAGGTGATCACGCTATGTTTACATATACCACTTTACTTTTTAATTAATTAACAGTCCAATACACATTAGAAATACCCATAAATTTGTGGTGTATCATTGCTTATCAATATTATCGAAGTTTCGTATTTTTTAAAGATTAACGTATCCACGTACGATCACGAATAAATATCTCTAAATTAAAAAATAACGCCATTCGCTTATCTGATTTCTCCAGTATTGACGAAGTCCCAAGTTCTCGACGATCAAACCAATCCTCCTAAGACAAAAGCAGAAACCGCCAAGTAAAACAAAGACGACAAACACAGCAAAGTCAGGCAACAACATTGACCAATAAACGTCAACAGCAAAGGTAGGTAACCAAAAGGCCTGTAATAATGTTATACTGTAATAAACAACCTTGTAGTTTGATGATGTGCCTACTTCAATTAATTATCGGCCTATTGTTCTATGGTCCCCAAATATGACCAACCACACGACACAAGCCTGACACAAACGCTATCCCATCGGATTGCTAATCTCTTGAAGAGTTGTATCTAGAATATGACCACAATGGTTAATGGATTTGCCAACTCGAATATCCCAAACAAAGCCGGTCTCATATCAAATCTGTCACACTATAGATTTTATTTTGCGTAATTGTAAACAACTCACAAATATTTCAATATTAATCAAGCTGTATTTCGCCTTTGTTTGCTCAAAACCTGAATATTGCAGCATTAATTGGAATCCATGTTATAAACATCAAGGATCAATGATTGAAAGAACACAAAGATTTTTTCTAAACATTTCTGGCGTAAAATTGTTGGTGCTTATCTTGTACGAGATATTGATAACGACATTTTAGTAAATACATTCCAGTTTACCTCTTTTAAAACTAGAAGGGTTTTTACTAGCCTTACATTTTTCTATAAAGTATTACATATTAAAATTGATTGTTTATGCATCTTATCTAGTCTTAATTTCCATGTTCGAAAAGTAAATATAAGTTAGTATAAACTGTTTTACATGTCTCTCTCCAGAAATAATGTTATGCTCAAGTACTTAATTAGCAAGTACTTAATTAGTGATTAACTGTTTATTTGATATTTGTATTACTGCAAGGGTTTAGTTACTGGATTCACCATAAAATATTTTTATTATTATTTATCAATAATACCTAGAATTAGGTTATTATATAACTAAGATATTACTTCAATAGTTCAATGGTAATCAACTGTTTGTTTAATATTTCTAATCTATGTAACTAAACTATTGTTTGTTTGGCTATATGTAATACAATGTTTGTTGTTTAGGCTACTAATGTAATTTCATGTATATGTTTGTATTCACACTTTTCTATGCTTTATCTTATAGCTGGTTGCTGCTGTTGAACAATAAAAATAATTATTATGATAATAATCATTATTATTATTATTATTATTATTAAATATTACTGCTACCAAATTCTGCTGCTTAACGACGCGTTTCGCATCTCAAGGCTGAAAATCGACAACTTATGCCTCCAGCGAATATCGCCCAGTGTGAGCTTTGAACTTGTCTTCTTTTTGCGTTAGAATAAATGTTATTGTTGACAGGTGATTGTTCGGCGGCCGCTGTTAATAATTGTCTTATTATGCGCTTCAAAAATCTTTCAATTCTATGTGATATTAATAATTGTAATAGGTATTGCAGATTTCCCGACTTCATAACCCCTATTTATTGGAATTAATCGACGATTATAGCAAATGTTAACGTTGGAATTAACCGATGAAATAATCAATGTTTATAGTAAATCATCCCGCTCAAAAAGGTAAGTTACTGTACCTAGCGCCTTTATTGATTAACTAATCGTTGCTGGGATTAATTATGTAGCCTTTTATGCTCATTGTCCACTCTCCGGCCCTTTTGAGTTAGTTGTCTAAAAATAATGACAGCTATGACGGTGCTATCGGGAATTTTCGTTAATGTTGCGCCTTGCTTAATACTGATATATCAAAATCTGCACACTAATTAATACCGTTCGTAACAAGTCATCCTAATAATAAAAGTATGTACTTTTATTTTTCAAGTACAAAAACATTAAATGAGAACGTTGTTAACAATTGTAAAATGTATCCATATCTGACTAAATTATTATTTGGCGTTTCGTTTTTGATAAAATGTTCAGCAATAACTTTGAAATACTTTAATTTTCTTCGTGACGAAGTAAATTAAGTTTATTTCTCAAAAAACTACCATAACATGAATGAATTATTAGTTCTATAGCTGTAAGATGCTTTTTCTTGCAGTAATAATCTTGAAATAACCCATAAACATGTTTCCTTTATATTCAAAATATTTAAGTGATTGGTTTTGAAAATAAAAAATTACAGGTAATACGTTTTTATGTGTATGGTTTCCCTAATTGCAACTTTTTGGACCAGGAAAGTAAACTTTTCTTTCCTGAATACAGTAAAAGCCAGACCATTAGATAAGATATATTTTTTAAATCGACAATGAAGGACGCTGAAATCGGCAATAAAATATGAGAAATCGACAGTGAAGTAATCCATTGTTTTACAACTTTCTGCGGTTGGCGTAGTGACATATGCACGCCAAAAAACGTTAACCTATAAAAGTTGGTTAAAAATGTGTATCTTCATCGGTGTTGTGATAGAGTACAGACTATTAACCAAATTATTTTTACTATCGTTAAGAGCTTCATTACCGCATTCAGGGCGGTAATGGACAAATATTGTGGCACTCAGTGCGGTAATGGAGATTATCGCACTCTTTTTATATAAAGAAATACATTGAACCAAAATGTATCGATGAAGATGCCATATTGAACAATACACGTTTGCTTATGGCACATAATGAAACTTGTATCGTTAATATCTATAATGTCGATTTAAAAAAAAACATAATGTGCATCTAGGCACTGAAGTTCTTTTCTCCCTCATGTGGTTTGTTTGCTAACTTAATCCACACTCTTGATAGAACAAACAGTATACAATACACGTCAAAAAAGTGTCTTTATCTGACTCAATGGCTAAAGCACTCGGTCGCCAGCGGCCTCGTGCTTCAAATACCGTCCCGTCAGTACAAAATGACTTTCCTTATCTTTACATAGTATACTCTTATTAACACTTGATTTTTCGCTACTGTAGGTGACTTTTATATCATGTTTGTATGTATTTTTGAATTCTTAACAACTTTTTCCCATACACCTTTTTCTTATACACGTTTGGTCTATGTTTAACCGATTACAGTTGCTTTTCTCCACTCTGCTCAGCTTTACATGATAAATGTATCCAATGTTTTCTGTAAATATTATTTCGATAAAGCTATTGATGAAAAAAATCCAATAACTGCTGACTTTCGTAGCTACATTATTAATTAATTCTGCAAATTAAAATTTCAAGTAATTTTCACAAACGTAGTTCACCATTTACCATAAAATATTTGTTTTTACTTCATTTTTGAAGCATTCGTATTCTGCTCATATATAAATTTACTGCGAAGCCAACAAGATTTGCTTTTGAGTCAAATGCGTAATTTCTATGGAGTAGTTTGCGTCTTACTAAGGGTTATTGTAACAAATTCCATATTCCTTATGGGATAGGAGGTTGTTTCTTCGGATTCTACTTTGTCATCTTCAATCCAAATTAGAAAGTCAAAACTTAAAAATCCATAAAAAACGCACGGGTGGACATCGTGGCCCCTTGTCGGACAAGCCCAAGCTTGCGACACAACATTTCAGGAAGCCCCAAAATGAAAAGGTCGAAAAAAAATATTCGCCTTTGTCAAAAATTATTAATTCCCAGGCATGTGCCTACTAAAAATGTCAACCTAATTTGATCACAGTAAATAATTTTCAGAAATAGAAGGTTATTTGTTCAAACATTTCTACTCTTTCATCTTATATCCGAATCTAAAGTTAAAATAAAAAATGTTCAAAAAACACAGACGTTCAAACACAACTCTGTTTTTTTTATTTGTTTGCTAATTTTCCCATTTTTTACCAGCTAGGTTGGTTTATTAGACATTCCTATTCGACTTTCTAATTGTCTCTTCGACTATGAAATCAAAATATTATATTCCCAACCAACGTACAGATGCCAAACACAATTCATAAACTTAGTCTACGACTCAATTTTACGGAGTTTATGATAATGGGTTTTCTTCGCAAATTGTTATCGTCTGCGATATATTTATAGTACCTACTAGGGATGTTCCGAATACTCGTATTCGTATTCGTATTCGCGAGTATTCGCTATATTTTCAATATTTGTATTCGTAATCGTATTCGGCAAAATTAACACGAATATTATACGAGTATTTGACATTAAAATTATAGAAATATAGATAAGAATTTTAATAAAAATATAAAACACGTATTCATACATTAAATAAAACATTTTTTTTAAATATTAACCATTCTATAACATTAAATAAAAAACAAAACTATTTTCCATACTATTTCTATAAATGTGCAGCGCGTACAAAAACGATGTTGATGTTGATATTATTCACTCAAGGTCATGTATTCGTATTCGTATTCGTATTCGCGAATATTCATAAGAGTATTTGTATTCGGTATTCGTATTCGCGAAAACGAATTTTTGTATATTCGGAACATCCCTAGTACCTACATCTAGAAAGTATGTGAAATTTATTTCTTATTAATTTTTCAGTGTATGATTTGACGTTATTCCACCATATACCCCATTTCCACCTTTCAGAAAAGGTTATTCCTGGTAAATATACATATTTGCTTTGTGTTATATATTATTAAACGAAACTCTGTGTGTACTCAAGAAAGAAGTGAACTAGTATATTAAAACACGAGTTTTATAAAAACTTGTATTTCGACACGAGTCCAGTTTGCAGCACGACTGCCGAAGGCAGGAATGCTGTGAAGGACGAGTGCTCCGAAGTTTTATAAAACGAATTTTTTATGTAATTTTTTCTAATTTGCAAGTTAAATACCGTTTTACTACAAATAAAATCAATTTTGGTAATTTAGGAAATTTTGTAACAGTTGGTAACAGTTTTATTGCAAAGCATACATTTAAATGTATGTATGTATGTATTATCTGTAACCTCATTTACCTTGCGGTGTCGAGGCTGGTGCTTTATGCGCTGGCATACAAAATTTTAAATTTGAATTAAGTAGACTCACCATATTTGTCATTTTTCGCAAGCGTTCGCACGTGAAATTGTAAAATTAGTGTGGGTTAGTGTTTCACAATGAATTCAGAAATGTCCTGCACTCCGCCAGAAATACGGCAAATTGCCGAAAATGCTACGGTTAATTTACTGTCATTAGTGTCATTGGCTATAACCTTAAACTCACACTGACATTTTGTGCAATGTCACCAACCAAAAAAAAGTTGATTTCGGGTTTGGTAATGGTTCATAACCGAACTCAAAATGGATGCGGTAACGGCTTTGTTAAGACAGCAAATTAGAAAAAGTATGTTAAAGCAGTACAAACGTTTCCTAATGCGGATGCAAACTCTGATAGCAGTCCAGTGGAGAGGATATTATTAAAAGTCAATCTACTAATAAAAACAAAGAAAATATATTTACAGAGAATCAAATTACCAAAAGTTAACGAAGAAATGAAGATAAAACTGGAAGAAAAATTCCAGTTGACTGCAAACACAAATCTGATCTAAACTTAAATCGCACAACTTGGACCTATGAAAAACACAATGTAGTATAACTCAAGACAGCACTATGAGTCCTTTAGAACGATAAAAAACAACAATGGATGGCAGATGACATAATTGGTGTTTTGCAATAAAGGAGGTACAAAATAAAAGAGATAGAAATACGACACGTTTAACCTAGTTAAGAAAATAAAATAAATGGCACGGAACAATAGAAATTGTCAGAAATCAACCCTTAAAAATAATGAAAACACAATTTATAGTACACATTGAAGAAAAAAATCAAGATATGGAAGGAATATATAGAAAGTCTTCGATAATGACAGACCAGGTGGAATATTCCATCAAAATTAATCACAATTCATGTGGTAGTCAAGTACTTGAATAAATTAATATAGCAAAAAACTTCTACTGACTTTGAAAGGAAGAAAAATTCACTACTTCAGATGAAATAGATATGAATTACATCGCTTAATTATTGAAGGAAAAGTTCAAAGAGAAGGGTATGTAGATCTATCGGTTGAAATATATATTTACCGCTGGCATGGTGGTAGATCTGTTGACATATTAAGAGCGGTAGTTTTCAAAACGCAAATAGCCAGACGTACCACCAACCTTCGAAAAGAGAAAACGCCCTAAAAAAGTTTTTGTACGCGCGCTACCTCCAAATTTCAATATAAAGAAATTTTTTTAATTTGGAATCAGCTGACCTTTGCAGAAGTTAACTGTTTATACAAATTACAAGGTTTCTAAACGTCTAACAAGAAATGTACAACTTTACTCTTATAGCTTTTAGTAATGTAAACTTCAACAGCAATTAAAATAGTAAAGCAGTAAAGCTTGCTATTTTTTGAAAAACTAAGTTATTGGGGATAAGTATATAATTATTCGTAGGTTCATAGGCTATTTCGAAGTATTGTTCTGCATTTATTTCGTGATTGGTTAGCCAAAATTTATTGCAAAAATTGTATTTAATCAGCAAAGGCTTTACCGAAATTTGTGCCTGTGAGTCAAGCACCTCCGTATCTTGCAGACACCTACTTACACAAATCGTCGAATTAATTTAAGATTGTTTACTTCACTTAGGATGCCGTTGGCTCTTCACAGCACAGTAATGTGCTGTAATTACATTTCCCTTGAAAATTACTTTGAAATTGCAGGATGCGAAGACGACAATTTCGCTTATCTATGTTGTATCTTAATTTTTGTGTGGTTCCATTATACTCCAAATAATGCTAACCATAATCATAGTTATTTTTAAAATGTCAACATTTTCGGAAGTGGGCGCAAAAATAACGTGTTCGGGTGGCAGTTAATTATATACTTTGTTACCTGTAATGACAACTGCGCTCAAATGTTCGCTCAGCTTTATAAAACCATTAGTGATGGAACTGATAGGGAGCGGAAACTTTTCGTTGTCGTTTTGTTGTCCAGTTTTATCATGAATTCAAACACAATTAAATTTAAAGCTTTGTGCAGGCATCGATATTGTTAACGTCGCCCCTCTCGTAAGGCTTAACGCTTAAACGGAAATTCGATGGAGAGAATACAAATACATATTATATAAGCTCCACATACATACATAATTCAATAAATATACATAATACATAAAACAACGTGTAATCTTGGAATTCAATTCCAAAGTATGGATCATCGATAGCCCAACGTATTTCCGGTAAAAATAAAAATCTATTTTCAAAGCGGCCAAATAAAATTGCACTCAATAACTTAGTATAACAAAATTCCTTTTCCTCCAAAATGCACATTTGACTAGAAACAAAACTATTATTGTCATAAAATATTCAATATTGTTCTTTGCGTTGCCACAAGTTTCCTTATACCAATTTTTATAATGAGTACATATACTGCTCCACAAATGAACTGGACCACCCATATAAATTGTATTTGTTACATTATGTCACAAAAACTATATATAATAGTTTTTGTTTTAGAGTATACTCATATTAAGCATATTTAATTTCAATATTCTCAAGTATTAATGGACGCATTAACAAAATCATATCAATAAATTAGAAAATAAAAAAAGTATATTTAACAAGAATAAGAGGAAGAACAAAAAAAGAAAATTTAATAGTTTTTTGAGTCTCCTCAGAACGTTTAAAAAATTTTGCCAACGATTTGGCATACTTTGGATGCAATGTGCTATCAACATTTGGAAAAATTCAAAATTTTCAAATGATAACATTTTATTAATGGACTGATGAAAAGAACTGGGTTTTATAGTGACACAATCCTGAAAGGTTACCAAAAATGCCATGACTGTCCTTGTGAATAATATTTTTAAAAAATGCACCAATACATGCAAATGATCCAGTTCATTTGTGGAGCAGTATATTTAATCTTCTTAACAAAATATCCAATCGATCAATCTGGGTAATAATTTCTTGAAAAATACTAGAACGACATTCTTAAACATAATGTATGTCCCATAAGTTTTCAGAAAAAATATTAACAGCTTTAATTTTATATTAAATTCAAGGACAAGTAATTATTTCTACAGCTACATTTAATAGAATTATATGCTTAAACTACGGATAATGGTTCATGTTCTTCAACTCCAACCAAATTGAAAGCATTTTTTCTATAATCAGCCACAACGGATTTTTTTCTCAAAACTTATGGGACATACGTTAGATACATAAGTAAAAATTGTCGTCCGTGATAGCTGACGTTTCAAATGTTATTTCTATTTTGATCCATCCAATTAGAAATCATTAAATAGACACACAAAAAGAACTATTCTAAAAAAATGGATCAAGCATCCTGACAAACAATCATATAGTGTGAGATAAAGTCACTTTGGTATGAAGTAAAATATTCGAAATGTAATGATACACCCACAGGAGTACCAATTATTCTATGGAGTTCTTGAAAGTTCAGCTCCTGCGCGATTTTCAAAAACTTGGTATCACAATATTAACATTTATTTTCGTTAAATTGTCGTTCAAAGTAGCTTCAATTAGTCCTTTTTTAGATTAATAGGAAATTATTTCAAGATACAGAATTATACTAGGATTTTAAATAGAATTTCACTTGCACTTGTACTCGTATTCCAACGATAAATGCATTTTCCGATGGCGTTTTTGTTAAATTTATCAGTAATTTCGAAATAAGCAATTTTATTAATAAATATATTAGAATCCTTTAAATTAAAGCAATCTTGTAAGTACTGAAACTCTGGGGAAGTGTGAATAATAATAAATATATTAAATAACAGATACATCTGTTTGGCATAAGAAAATGTGTGGTGTCCAATTTTAGATACTTACGTAACAATTTGTATCGTATTGCTAAAAGCGAATACAAATACCAGCCCAGAATCATAACATTTGGCCCAGATACGTAAAACTCTTACTTATATTTGCTGGAGTAATATATAGTTATTCCCAAATTTGGCTTTTCTGCTATCGATCCTGTTGTTTTATAGTTTCACAATATTTCATAAACTATAATACGATAATAGCAATTGTTTGGAAATTTTGCCACAGGAATTACCAGAATTAAGCAAATTGACAATAGCTTTACCACGTACCATTTTTTGCAAAAAGAATAGAGACACCAGACTGTCAATATGTTATTAAACAACAAACAGCTTATTTCACTTCAACCAAAACATGCTACTTTGAAGGAAATGAATCGATAATTTACCTTTAAGTTAGTGTTTCCCGACTATTTTTGTAATTTGTTATTGCTAAAGCTGTTTAAAATATTGCTAAAACCTCCTACAATTATGTTGCAAGAATAATGCCCAAAAAAGATTTTCTTTTGTGGGTATAAAATAACGATACCTGAAAAATATTAACTGGGCCCAATGATATGATTCTGAGCTCGTATACCTTGCTGATATCTAGTATAACATCTAAATAAGAATAAACAAGAACCATCTATTTAGCTTAGAAAATAAACCTGCTTTGTTACCAACAAACCAGCATATTATAGAGTAAACTCCAAATAATTTTTCCGCTATTTAAAATTGATAATCCAAAACGTGCTACTAACAGCGCGTTAAAAAGCACTTTCAGCATGAAATAGTGGACATGATTAGCACAATTTACTTTAATTTGCAATAGAGTTGTTATTCAAAATTCAGAATAGCGTAATAAAATTGTAATTTCAAAATGTACGAAACATTGATCACGAAACATATTCAGTAAGTCCGATGTATGTAGGAAATTACATTGTATCTTTGTAGAAATAATAGTGTGGTTTTTAATATAAATAGTAGGCGTATGTTTATGCACGTGGCGATATACAAATTGTGATTTAAGTCCTAAAATGTATAATATGCTCTGTAGTATCGTCTTTTAGAAAACAAATAAATTTTGATAAAGATATACAATTGAAATTAATAAACAATTCAGACAATAACCTATATTTTACCTATTAATTGTCAAATTTTGAGTAATAATTGCTTTATAAATTCTACTCCCAGTTCAGTGTAAACTCCCACTAATAGTAAAGGTGGCGCCACCTAGAGTCGAGTAGTTGTACTATAGCAGGATATTTTAATACCAACGGCGAGTTCAAAATCATCAGTTGTTACAGTTTCCTTAAATTTACTTACTCAGAATCCAATAGTGTTACAGATTCCCCAATTCTGTGTAGGAATGTTACAGAAGACTAATTTATGGCTGATTTTGTCTATAGATACTGTAATGAACGCAAAATATAGAAATTCAAAAATAATTATGTTATCACAGTTGTTAAATCTATGCCGACCGACTCGTTACTTACGTTTTACGTATCGTCCCTACTGTTAAAAAAGTTATAAAACCAAAGCAATGTGTAAAGGTGGTACTAATATAATGCCCATGGCAGTTTCAATCCTAAATGTATTGCTACATTACAGTTTAAAAACTTATAAACGTTGCCAGCGGAACCCAGTAACATATGTCCCTACTGAACAGTATTGCATTAAATATACCATGTACGCAGTTAACAGTTCGCTTTTTAAAAATTTCGAAATGAACCACTGCAAAACTTCAATATTTTCATATTTTCTGCAGATACTATTTTTTATATACTTGGTAGTACGGACACAAAATAATTGATGAGTACTCCAATACCCAAACAACATATAGGTACAACACCAGCTTTACGCACTCAACTGATGATAACTAATGTCTCAATCAGAGATAAATATTTGAAATGAATCTATTTGAAATAGTTATTTAAAAGAGAAAAATAGATTTAGAGAGATAGATACTTGTAAACTCTTTTATATCTGTTACATGAAATATAAAACTAAGGCTATTTTCTATTTTAAATAGTATATTAAAGTATGAGTGGATAACAAGGTCTTTAAAACACGCGCGAGTTTTCGAGCACGACGGCGTAGACGGAGTGCTCGAAATAGAGCAATACGAATACTTTACGCTATTTTTTATTATACCTGCAATACTGGAAATAAATTACGCACTAAAAACGTAGAAATAATTTTTGTCGTTATAAATCGAGAGGGCATAATAATATTGCTTCTATAGTTACGAGAATTGTTTACGTTTTTGTCGCGTCCACGTCCGTTGTTGCATTCAGTCGTGTCAGCAAAATAAAGATAGCTATGAACTTGTCATTTATATACCTTGTTTTCTTGACAACCTTTAAAGCTCGGCGTGCTTTAATCGCTCACGGCGAGTAGACCGAACTCAATAGGCCGAAAGCAGTTGACCGAACTCAATTGACCGAATAGCAATAGACCGAAACGTCACTAGACCGAAGCAGCAATAGACCGAAAATTACTTGGTCGAAAATATATTACGGTTACATTTATTTACATTAATAGCGTCAACTTTCCTTCACACTTTATTCAAGCTTAGGACTGGCAGCATAAACTGCTGGCGTGTTTAGAAGTTTTTGTTTTGTTTTTTTAAAATTCTATTTTAATTTTATTCTAGTACAATACAATACTTAACAGATATATCCTACCCAATTACATATCTACTAATATAAAAATGAAAATTATGGGCGATTTTTTGACAATAGGATTTAACCAACTTTAACATTCCTATAGCATCGTTAACGATAATTACTCCAAGTATTTACGCACAAACTGGAGAAAGTTGCTAATGGGTTAATCCTGCTAATGACGTATTTATCTTCGTTTCCGGAAATCGGTCGTGAGTAAATATTTCTATTGAGGCTATTGTTAATAAATGTAATTTTTCGAGATATTTAATGTGCACATTTACCGAATGTGTACTTTAACCGTAACATATTTTCGACCAAGTGATTTTCGGTCTATTGCTGCTTCGGTCTAGCGACGTTTCGGTCTATTGCTTTTCGGTCAAATGAGTTCGGTCAACTGCCTTTCGGTCTATTGAGTTCGGTCTATTTACCTCTGTTTTCGCACGCTCAGGCGTGCTTTAAATGGCGATTCTGATGCAGGTATAATAAAAAAGAGTTTTACTTCTCTGGTCTAAAAACGAAGATTTGATTTTTGTATGCATAGAGACCCAAAGAGATCCATGGCATGAGTGCTGGGAGTCCATGTCAGATGGCATGAGTGCTGGGGGTTTATGTGAGATGGCATGAGTGCTGGGGGTCCATGTCAGATGGCATGAGTGCTGGGGGTTTATGTGAGATGGCATGAGTGCTGGGGGTCCATGTCAGATGGCATGAGTGCTGGGGTCCATGTCAGATATGAAGACAATAAATACTGCGCGTGATCCATCTTAAAATGTAAGTAGGTAGGTATCTACCTAGATACTTTTGCCCAGAAAGCCTTAATCAGGAGACATGGGTGCGTAGTCCGTTTATGATTGATATGAATGATATCAATGATAAAGATATTATTAAAGATGATTGAATTGACATGAGATCCGAAGCAGTATTGCGAGCTGAATTCAAGGCAAAGGATGTTTGCGATTTTTGGTGTAGTTTAGGACAAGCTTATCCTCTCCTTGTTAAACGAGCAATGTCTATATATTAATTCCGTTTGTTACTACGTACCTTTGTAAGTCAGGTTTCTCAGTATTAGTGTCAATTAAAACTAAACATCGTAACCGAGACGTCAAAGATGATATGCGCCTTGCGTTGTCTAAGACAATTCCTCAATTTAATGTGCTTGTCTAACAGAAGCAGCAGCAACCGTCTCATTAAACAACCGCCACGGGCTAATCTTTACTTTGTCTACATAATAAATAAAAGTTTTTTTTTAAATGCCTTGTTTTCTTTCCCTACGTTTAAGTTTGGAAGGGGTCCGTCAGATTGTTAAAATTTTTAAAGTGGTCCGTGACTACAAAAAGGTTAAGAAACCCTGATCTACACGAATCAATTATGCTTCTACGCAAATTTTCTAGAGCTTGTACAGGTTGTTGATAGACTGCATCTTCTACTTTACACCATAAAAAAAGTCCAGTGGCGTGAGATTCAGGCTGCGTGATGACCAAGCGTGCAATGCGCCTCTTCCTATGACTTATTGTTAAATGCTAAATTTAGGTAATTTCTGACATTAACATAACAATGCGCAGGAGCTTCATCATGCTGAAACTACATCGCTTCCCTGCCGTGAAGCGAAATGTCTTGAAGTTAAATAGGTAAAAAGTTTTCAAGAAAATTTAAATACATTTCACCATTAATTTAGAGTAACGTTAAAGAAGTAGGGCCAGACAATGTAGTCTCCTAAAATGTCACACCAGACATTAAAAGAAAAAACTGGCTGAAAGTGAGTTTCTCTTGCCCAAAGAGGATTCTCTTATGCATAATAATGGTAGTTATGTCTATTAACTGATCCATTAGGGGAAACCTTGCTTCGTCACAGAAGAGCACTTATCTTAAGAAGTTCCGATCATCAGCTAACTGATTTCTCATAAACTGGCTACACTAGCATAACGTGGTACGGGTGGCACTTATTGGCTTGAATGTTGAACACAGAACCCTTGCCAATTCACACAGTTCTAGCTTATGATATTTGGCCCGTGTGAGGATTTTCAGTTACTTGTTCTTGCACCGCCAATTCATTCTCTTCATTTGTAGCCTGCTGGGTTTTGCTTCTAGGTTTTAAAAAGTTCCCAAACTCTCTTAAATTATTTTTCTGGCGAATAAAAGCTGTATGTGCTGGAACTCTCCTAAGAGGGTAACGCTGTATGTATAACCGCACTGCTAAATCAGCGTTTCTTTGAGCTTCTCCCAATAATAAAATCATGTCAGTTTTTTTCACTGTTAGTAAACATAATACCGAGTAGATTAATAAATTATCTACTTAGGCAAATACAATTACTTCGATATGAAGTCTACGAAGTATTGAAATTCCGCCATATCCAAAACCACTCTGAGTCAAATATCTCTAAAATTCGTGTCAACCGACTAATCAATCCACTATACCAAATCTCCGTCTCAGCTGTGCGGATCTTCTGGTGAAGACCCCAACCCACTAGATCCCTCCCTAATGTTGGGGGGTGCCTAAGCGCACTGTGCGGTGTACGTATGTCAGTATTGAGATGGTTTGATCTAAGTTACCCCCTTTTTAAGTATTTTAATGTAAGAGTTAAACTGATTAGAATAATCTAGCTTGGTATTGAAATTTTAATTTTATTTACTCAAAATAAAAAGTATTATGCCCTCTTTTGTGTTTTATTTGCCTGCAATTTTATTCTCATAACGCTAGCTCGGTAGACAATCAACTCTATTCAAAAGGGGTGAGTTCCCAATAATTTGTAAAATTTTACCTTAATGTGGTACGCCACTGTGCGCCCAAATTATTTCCAAATACGCAGTCGCAAATGTATACGCTGCTGTCAAATTACACAAAGTAGTTTGAATCTGGCAGTAATCGTTGACTTTAAAATTCAAATTTGTGAACATACGAACAGGTATTTTATTTAAATTGTAGTGCTTTGACGGTTATAAATCTCATTTGTTTCAGGAATTAATTTGTCTTATCACGTCAGAAGCTACGCCGTTCGAAGTTTAGCAATTGTTAATCTTCACCTAACCTCACAACTGGACTCTGGTTAATAATTTGAAATGCGCCTTCGCTGGCTACTTTAATACACTTGGATCTTGTTCAGTAAGGTTTGCTCTCGTAGTCGTACAAATTTCCGGAAGCTAACGCCGTTACTTTTAGTTAAAAACTGTACCTTGAGATTTGAGATGGTGCGCTACAAACCTCGGAAAGGTGCTCCAACTGGAATCTGCCACTGCAATAATCTTCTCCGGTGCTGTTGCTGCTATACGGTCTCGTACAGTCCTCCCTGGTGCGCCGCAGTCGAAATCCCAGGCTCGGGAACCTTATTTTTCCCCGAATTGAAAGTCGAAATCTCGAGCTGGATAGCTGGCGAACGGCCTCGGAAGTGCTTCTTCTAAAAATTTATTTTTTTGTTGGGAAAATAGCTACCCACACTCTTACAGAAGCTCTGACACTTGCTCAACACAATGGTATAATTGTTTTAATGGTATTTTATTATGTAAAAACTTTAATTATAAGGGTGTACAAAACTGCATGTCAATTTTATTATTTCTTCAATTGTTATCTGCTCATGTCCGTTATAAGCAAATGCTAATCTCATAACTATAAAAACGGAAATTAACCAAGTTCAAATCATTATTTTAATTAATTAAATTTTCCTACAAATTATTAAGTTTAAACATTTCTTATATCTAAAATATTGTCTACATTTTTAATAGTCAAAATGTCTCTTTGCGCCACTACACGTTTTATTAGTTGCGCTGCTTTATTCACTCGCGTACTTGCACTGATTACTTTTAAGAGTTCACTTCCTGCATAAATGTTTTTCGATGTCCAACTGTTTTCTTTTCACTCATTTTTCCTCCTGTGTTGCTGTTTACTTTTTGCCCTTGTTTTATCATGTCATGTCTGCTTCTCACAATTGCTATTTTATGCCTTTATGCCTGCTTTCTTAATTGCTCGTTGCAACATTATTATTTTTCTGGCTTATACCTTTTAAGATTGTTCAAAATTGTACCTAATTAGCTATATTGAAATCTAGGCTCCAATGACCTGCCCATAGCATACCTTTTTTGTGATTATTTATTTCATTTGGTTGGCTATTCATTCTGCCCAAACCTAATAATTAATTAATTTGAACTTTGACTTCAACCCTGTGAAAAAAAACAATGTTTGTCTCTTTGCTTTCCTTAATCAATTCATTTATTTTAATACAAGCGTCTCTTTTTCAATGCATTTACTGATTGACATTTAAACTTACCATTTCAGCTAGATAAAACACCCCAACTCTGTGCTTAGTGACTTAATTTTCAAACTGTACTGCAAGCAGAGCAGAGCCGTAGGGTCTCCGACCATTGCAGTATGTGTACGTCTTGGATCGTTTTCATACGATAGGTCCTCTGAAAATGAAGGCAACATCTTCTTTTGAGGTATGGTCGAAGGCAAAAAAGTTTTTTTTTTGTTTTTTTTAATAAATAACTAGTTCATAACATTTCATTGTACTAGCGAAACGGAGTGATAATGACTGTCGAAGTATTCTTGGAAAGCACCGAAGGGCGTTTTTCTTGGGTGGGGGGTATCGTATATTTATTTTTTTAAATCATAAATGACGTATTTCAGACTTTTGAAATTTAAAGTTTTGTTTTTCATGGGTATCGATTTTTCGAACTAAAAACTGTATTAGCTAATCAGCTAGCTAACTGTGCAAACTGTGTGCGTGCAAGGTGTGTTGTCTACCTGTCTGTAGCGTTTTATTTTGGGCACCACATATATAGGTATATTTCTTGTCTAAACCCTTCGCTAAACCAATTGTTTTTCTTTTGGTGTTTCTTTGTTTTAACCGTGCTGTTTACTGCTTTCTTTATAACCTCTTCTCGGTTTTTCCACAATTCCTTAATTGTTTCTTGCTCTGAACCTTGCCCCATTCATCTCTCATTTTTCTGCTGGTAATGGATTTTCTTTTCCTCTTTTACTAACTCGTTGGCGTCTAGTACCGTACATTTCTTTTTTGCCTTCTTTTCAATCCTCTTCATTTGTCGACCAGTACTCGCACTAGAAAACGGTCTGACCCCATATCCGCTCCTCTAAAACTTCTAATATCCAGAATATATTTCCGCAGCTCTTTTGAAATAATACATGATCTATTTAGTTTTTTCTGTGTCTTCCTGCTCCTTTCTGAATGTTTTTGCTTTCTTCAGGCAACCACTACTTTCCGATAGTAGGAGTATATTCTACTTCTCTCCCTATTTTAGCAGTACAACCCCCAATTATTATTATGGTTCCCTTTTTCGGTATCTTGTCAAAAACTTGTTCCAGTTCAGCGTAGTATTCGTCTTTTACTTCCACTTCTTTTTGTTGAGTTGGAGTATGTACATTTATGAGGTTAAATATTGGTTTATTTCTATTTGAAAGTGGCGCATCCGCTCTTATTAGTTTAAAACTTTCAACAAATGATTTAATTTTCTTTTTAACTAGAAAACCTGTTCGAAATATTCTTTCGTTATTACCGCTGTTTAAAATAAGTACTTTTTCATTTCTCTTATAAAATGTTCGTTCTGGTTTGTCTCTTGTGTACCTAATATATGTATTTTATATCTTTCCACTTGTTCTTCTAAACTTTTGAAAGCTCTCTGATAACATGTACTCCTTACATTCCATCTGCCTAATTTCAGAGTTTCATCTCTTTGTTATACATTTCCTATTCTCATTTGCTGCTAGTTCTTTTGTTCACTCCTTCTCATAAGTGTCCCTTGTTTTTCATACCACTTTCACATTTTTCCATTGATTACTCATGAGATTCTGGTACCCCATTGTCACATTTCTTCCAACTTTGTTTTCTTCCTCTGCCTGTTTCTAATTTTTGCTTGTATCTCTTCTTCATTTATTGTTAAGTTGCTGCTAATATATGTTAATGACTGCCTTAACTGTAAAGGCTCCTTTTTAAATAGAAAATAATAATTAGGGCAAATCACCACAATGCTCAGGAAACTTTATTGTGTAAAACTTTACCTGTCAGTATTTTAGACCAATCAAAATAAAATGTATTTATTATACTTTAATAAAACGGTTAATTGTCCCTTTCTATATTTTATCGAATTGCAATAATATTCTGCACTAGCTCTCTCAGGTTGGGTTCAAATCTGAGTTTTATTTGAAATTTTGTTTAGAATATTTGACTCAGCGTAGCTCATATATTATATATTGCTATGTTATGCTAGCTGATAAATTTATTTAAATTATCGTATTACTATTTTGCCCTTTATTTTTAACTTTCAATTCAAATCCGTATTTTACAATATTATTAATGAAACTCTCTCAGGTGGTTCGCAATATCTAGTAACCCAATGATTGACTTGTCAAATTCTCTTTGTTTAATTGCCAGTTCATTGACTTTAAAAAAATTGACACCTAAAGTCAAATTAATCAAAATTCAGAACGAATATCAAGGTTTTTACAATAAGATCTAATATGCAATTCTTTTACCAATCTCTTATGTAAGTATGAAATTCAATTTATATTTTTATACCTTCTTACTAGTTATAGCTTTATAAATGTTTCATTTAACCTTTTAAAACACAAACCTGATTTAACACTTTGCTTGTTAATACTGCCAAAATCCTTCCAAACTGGATCCTCACTCCGACTGCACTCAAACACCTGCTGGGTCCTTATCCAAACTGCATCACCTGCGATGAATGTAAACTCCCAGCATCACCTTATTGCCATCCACTTCAAAACTTCCACATCCTATACTGGATTCCTGTCGTTGTCCCCTGCTGCTGTCAACTTCAAGTCTCCTAGCTCCTGTACTGGATTACTGCGGCTCCGATCCCTCTCTGGTAAGTGTCAGCATAAATCTTGTTCCAAATATGAATTTGTCTTTTTTTTTAGATGGTCCTGCGTCTTCAATGATACCCACAGGTTTCCCAAAAACAATTCGATGCACGTACTAACCTCTTGTTTGTGGCTTGTATTCCATTTCCAATGTATTATCAATAATATCCTCACTAACCAAAGCTTGTCCCTTTATTTCTTGTTTTTAATATTTTATTTTATGTTTCCACCTCGAAGATTTTGCTTTTAACCCATATAATTTGTACCAACCATAACATTTACAAATTATACAACATTTATTAATGTTTCTTTATTCGAAAATCACACCCATATCAAATTATGTATACATTTTTGAGTTGTTTTTTAGTAACTAATTAAACAAATTACAAATTATTACTACTAGACACGATTCTTGCTGCCTCCTATATACATTTTTTTATATAATCAAAACAGATATTTTATTTTAATTATCATAACAGATACATTTTAGTAGTAACCTTGGTATTTATTCCTATTCAGAATTTTCTTATTACAGATTAAATTTGAATAATCAATCATTATGCTATTATTTGACTAACCAATAATAAGAAAGTTAATTTCATTATACTTTAACATGTATTTAGATCCATTAATTTGCTTATATCTGACTTCCAAATTTATTTGACTAAACTGTTTCTTTAGTATTCATTTTTAAATTATCAAAGAATATAGTGTATCATAACATAATTCCTCAATTAAGAAAAACATTTTTAATAAACTCGTTTTATTTCAAATGTATTTTCTTAATTCGTTATTTAATTAATAAATTTTGTAGAACCCATCCAAATATCCTATTATCTAAATTAATAACAATCAACACCTATTTACATCTATCTATTTTAAAATTACTATAGAAACGAAATAATTAACTTTACCAACCAACAACATTTTATGCAATATTTACAGATTTTCATGTTTTCTAAGTTTTCATTATATATGGGTAAATCATTGTAATATGAAATCTTCCTCTAATTCGTCCGTCTGTATCATTTTCTTAATTTCATTCCTTACTTGTTCTCTTAATGCAAATGGAATAGGATAAGATTTGCTATTAAAACCCTTCGTTTCGTCAACCTGCAACTTATGAATGTATTTCTGTGCTTGTCCTACCTTTTCATTAATAATATCTTTATTTCTGTTAATTATTTCTAGTATTCGGCCTTCATATTGCTTATTATTTTCAGCTATTTTCAAATCATTCAGCAAAACCCCCTTATAATTATTATCACTCTGTATATCACATATTACATTATTATTAATTATTATACCTTCCTTATACTTCATTGTATCTCCAATTCTATCTAATTGAACACACTTATTTTCTCGGCTGACACTATTGGTACAGTTCCAAGATTTTTTTACCCCTTTTAAATGAATACACTTTTGTGTTCCATCAATATGAATCCCTAATTGCTGAATTACATCAATTCCTAACACCATATCGACAGTGAGACCTTTTATTATAAACAACCTAACAAAATCTTCCATTGATTTATACTTATCTTTACATTTAACACTCGGTTTGTGGTTGATATCTTTCTTTTGGTTGCTGATAGCAAATCTATTTTATTTACTTTAATTATATTCTTGTACAGGACATCTAAATTATTTAAAATTACTTCCTCATTTATTAAAGATGTGATCATATTTCATAATAGAATACTGTCTTCTTTTAGTAGTACAATGGCATCATCTATCTTTTAATATTTAATATTCACAACTATTTAAATGCTAAAATACGTGTGGTTCTTCATAAAAATTTTTTTTTAAATTACTATTTACATATTTACAAGTTCCGAGTTTCCTTTTGTTATCTTAATACTCTTTTAAAAATATTTTCAGTAGTCTTTTGAACATCCTTGTCTTCTTTAGATGCTTGTTTTAATTTTCTTAATTTCATTCCTAACCTTGGTACTTCATTTTGTCTCAGCTTTTCTTTTAACTTCTTTGCTTCCTCCTTTAGTCGTCGTTTAACTGTTTCCTTCTTTGTTTTCTTCTTATTTTTATTGATATTAACTATATAACCTCCTGTAATTCTTCTTATTTTATAAAATCTATTACATCTTCTTAAATTTCTATTTTGAATTCCCATGCCTTCTTGTATTTCCTTCAATGAATCTTCTACCTCTTTTAACTTGGTCGACTGACTTTCTTCTAATGAGTTCACTTTGCTTTTATTATCTTTAATTTCTTCTTGCATCTGGTTACTTTGATTTTGTATGTGCTTTAACTTTCCATCTAACTCTTCTTTATCCTGTACTGACTTAGTTTCCATAATCTTTGTTAAATTTTCTTCTATCTCTTTGCGTTCCTCCTGTCTTTCTTTTCTCACCTCATTCTTGAGTTCCTCCTTATAACTTCCTAATGTTTCACTCATCTTATTAATTTGTGCTTGCAATTCTTGCTTATTCTCGATTTGCACCTTATTAAATTCTTCTCTTAATCCCAATATCGATTCTTCCATCCTTTTTGCCTGTTCTTTTTGCTCCTCAATTGCCTGTTGCAAATCCTTTTTCAACTCTTCCGCATTCTTCGCAAAATCCTTCCTCAGCTCTGCTGTATCCTTATTACTTTGCTGCATCATTCTTTCCATTGACTGTAATGATTGCATTTGCATTTGCATTTGCTGCATCATTCCCATTATTTGTTTCATCCTGTCATCTTTTTCTGTATGTTCTTCCTGTAACCTTACCTGGTCTCCTTGTACTTCCATTTCTAGCTGTCCTTCTTCACCTTCTACTCCTGCGCTACTCGCCACTACTTCCATCTGTTCTGGTCCTTCTTCTTTCTCTTCTTCCACCTTCTTGCCTTTCCTTGTAACCCTTTTATCTGCCATCTTTCAGTTAAATTGTTTAAATATACCTATTTTTTTATTATAACCCTTTATAATGAATCGTATATCTTTATATTTGATTTACCAATTGAATCCGTTATCCAATACTTTAGTTACTCAAATTAAATGTCCTATTCTGTTACTCTATTTTTTTTTTAAAGAACTTAGTTATGATACCCTTTTACCTTTTTACAATTCTGTTCTTTTATTCGTGATTGTTAATTACAAATTAACCATAAACCTGGTTTATCAGCTATATTCAAATAAACGGGTTTGATTGTATTTTCTAATCTTACGTTTGACTTTTCAATTACCTGACATTGACAATCTACATCAATTTTCTATGCCCTCTCGTTGCGGCGCCATAAAATTTGCTATGTTATGCTAGCTGATAAATTATTTAAATTATCGTATTACTATTTTGCCCTTTATTTTTAACTTTCAATTCAAATCCGTATTTTACAATATTATTAATGAAACTCTCTCAGGTGGTTCGCAATATCTAGTAACCCAATGATTGACTTGTCAAATTCTCTTTGTTTAATTGCCAGTTCATTGACTTTAAAAAAAATGACACCTAACGTCAAATTAATCAAAATTCAGAACGAATATCAAGGTTTTTACAATAAAATCTAATATGCAATTCTTTTACCAATCTCTTATGTAAGTATGAAATTCAATTTATATGTTTATACCTTCTTACTAGTTATAGCTTTATAAATGTTTCATTTAACCTTTAAAACACAAACCTGATTTAACACTTTGCTTGTTAATACTGCCAAAATCCTTCCAAACTGGATCCTCACTCCGACTGCACTCAAACACCTGTTGGGTCCTTATCCAAACTGCATCACCTGCGATGAATGTAAACTCCCAGCATCACCTTATTGCCATCCACTTCAAAACTTCCACATCCTATACTGGATTCCTGTCGTTGTCCCCTGCTGCTGTCAACTTCAAGTCTCCTAGCTCCTGTACTGGATTACTGCGGCTCCGATCCCTCTCTGGTAAGTATCAGCATAAATCTTGTTCCAAATATGAATTTGTCTTTTTTTTTAGATGGTCCTGCGTCTTCAATGATACCCACAGGTTTCCCAAAAACAATTCGCTGCACGTACTAACCTCTTGTTTGTGGCTTGTATTCCATTTCCAATGTATTATCAATAATATCCTCACTAACCAAAGCTTGTCCCTTTATTTCTTGTTTTTAATATTTTATTTTATGTTTCCACCTCGAAGATTTTGCTTTTAACCCATATAATTTGTACCAACCATAACATTTACAAATTATACAACATTTATTAATGTTTCTTTATTCGAAAATCACACCCATATCAAATTATGTATACATTTTTGAGTTGTTTTTTTAGTAACTAATTAAACAAATTACAAATTATTACTACTAGACACGATTCTTGCTGCCTCCTATATACATTTTTTTTATATAATCAAAACAGATATTTTATTTTAATTATCATAACAGATACATTTTAGTAGTAACCTTGGTATTTATTCCTATTCAGAATTTTCTTATTACAGATTAAATTTGAATAATCAATCATTATGCTATTATTTGACTAACCAATAATAAGAAAGTTAATTTCATTATACTTTAACATGTATTTAGATCCATTAATTTGCTTATATCTGACTTCCAAATTTATTTGACTAAACTGTTTCTTTAGTATTCATTTTTAAATTATCAAAGAATATAGTGTATCATAACAATATATATATATACAATTCCCTTTATACCCTTCGGGTGTCGGAATACACTACTTCTCATTACCACTTACAGAATTTTTCAATTTACAATTCACTGTCTTTACATTATGAGCTCATATACGCAATTTATTTTAGTACCACTGCTCTACTAGATTCGGTTACTCATAACCCCACAAACCTGACACATACTACAGAAAGTCGTTAGTGCATATAACGTGTATTTTTAGATTCAAAAGTGAAATTCTGCAAGGAAACGTCAGGAAAATTGAAGCAAAACTCCCTCCTAGCAACAAATAACTTGCTTTGTTTAAGTGTGACGTAAAACGACGCCATCATCTTTTGTTCCACTTCCTGTGATTGCTTCAATTTTCTGGCAAAACCGCAATTTCTACTGGCGCCATTCAAATTACTCAAACTGAGACGAATCTGGACGCTTGGAAATACGATGGACCTCTTCCGCAAGGTGTATTCTTGGAGTTTACTAGCTTTTCGGGCTCCAAACACTAAAAAAACATGCCAACTCCTACCTTATAAATTCTAGCCGTTCTGGGCTCGAAGATGATGCTAGGTAACGCTGACGGCTTTATGCGCTTAAAGCCGCTTTCCTGGCCCCATATTTTATTCTGGAATGCTGGTACACACCCCCTTGGCTTGTTGGAATGGAGACCCCTGGCTTCTGCAGCTGAAATGGACCGGTGTCGAAGTTATAAATTCTCAGGTGTCCGCTGCCGTTTCACAGCCGAAGTCGATTTGGTAATTTCATAATTTTTATGTCGCAGAAACTTCTGCTAACACTTTCACTGATGCCTGGTCACTTCTAAACATAAATGGTATACTTTTTTAACTTGGGTAATAATTTTTATTGTATTAAAACATAAATTTATTGGAGCACAATTTTGCCCCAAACTAATCCATTTTCAGCAATTGTTCTTCTCTGTATTTGACAAAACAGCATCGCGTTGCTTAGTAACCGCGATCTGAATTTCTATTCTTCTCCTTTTATATTAGGCTTGCGCCTGTTTTTCTTCACTCTCCTTTACTCTACTTCAGATGATGAAGTAAGCCAGCTGTCTCTCCATCGTTTGAGGGGTCTCCCTGGGTTTCTTTTGCCAGATGGATTTGACTGGTAAACGATCTTAATTATTCTGTTGTCTTCTGCTCGTTGGACATGATTCAGCCATTCTTTCTTTCTTGTTTTTACAAACTTAATTATATCGAATGTTTCACAATGATTTCGAATATCCGTATTTCTTATTCTGCCTCGACGCGTTTTGCCTGCGATAGCTCTGAGAGTGTTCATTTCCGTTGTTGTTAACAATCTTCTTGTGCGTCTTGTATCAGGCCGAGTTTCTACACCATACGATATAATTGGACGAACTACAGTTTTGTAGATCTTAGTCTTACTTTCGATGGTCATATATTTGTTGCGCCAGACTACTTCACATAAATAACCAGACACCCTAGCTCCTTTCCAAACTTGTTGCCTTACTTCTTCGTATGATCTGAATTTGTTTAAAGGAAATTAGTTTTAGTTACAATTTTACATCAAGGAATAAAATTTGATAACATGTTTCTTAAATCTAAAATTGTCTTTATTTCTTATACCTACCTAAAAAAATTTCTTTCTCGTCACATAAAACGTTTTTTTTAATAATCACTGCTCTGCTATAATCAGTTAGTTTTTAAAATGTAGACACTTGAGTTCAATTTTAAACACTTCACTGGATTTTCTTCGATTCAGCTGCTCTCGTTCTGTATTGCTCTTTGCAATTTTTATCTTATCTTGCTTCGATTTCCATCTACCTTTCAGATTGATTGCTTTTCACTGGCTTGTCCGTTTATTACTAACTCTACACTCATCCATTATGCACGTAACCAACCTTTTGCATTATTTACTTTCATTTGATTTGGTTTCAAATATGCTCAAACCCATCATATTACTTATATTACATTAGCCATCTTAAATCTTTCTTTTACTCAAACTTCAAATTCAATTCTTCTGAAATCTGCTTTGCTTATGCTTGCCTTTATCCCTCTAATTATGCTTCTTGCATCTCATTTCCAATGCATTTAATAACTTCAACTACTGTTTAAATTGCAATTAAATAAAATATTTTAACTCTGTGCTTTAATTGACAATATATATGTCCTCTTGAACCCCTGTCTGCTTTAATACGCTCTTCTTTTTCAGGATTTCAATTGTTTGTTGCATGTTTTCTATTTTAATTATAGAGCTCTTTTGGTTTATTTTGTAAGCTGCTTCTAGCCTAAGTTCTAAATTCAATTCTCTTTCATACAGGTTATTATCTTCCTTTTTGGTTCTTTATCATTACTTGCCTTGGTATTTAACGCTGTTATCAGAAGATTATTCTTCCGCTTTTCTTACTCCATACGTTTGTAATTTTCTTCTATTCGTTCTACACGTTCCCATATTTATGTAATTCTTCCACTCTTTGTTTTAGTTCTGTGTTTTCCTTCGGTAACGTGGCCGCACAACCGTAATATGTTTGAAGCTCATTTTTTAACTCTCTCAGCTCCTCTTTCATTTTCTGCACCTCCCCTTGTTGATTTTCTGGACACGGCGCAATTGTTTGATATTGCCTATCATTTCTTTCATCATATTATTCACCTATCTACAGAAAAAAAAACAGTTCAATGCGAACAGCAACGAACAAGGAATGCCTTAACCAAAAATAGACTAAATACCCTTGCACATCTAATTAAAAGAGGATAACCTCAGAATCAACACCTACAAAAGACATATAGCTAAATTAGCTCATGCGACAGGGGCCTATGGAAAACAATAAGAAAATCTTAAATCAAAGAGAACAACTGCCAAAGCTTACATTTGACCCTGGTTGCGACAATTACAGTTCAAACAACGAAAAGGTCATAGTGTTTACAGCACACTTAGAAATTACCTTTTCCCATAACATTACCAGTACACCTATTCACATCAAACACACGGTAGACGATATTGAAGAAAACATACCCATCCCCGACCGAATTAAACCCACCTCTTCCAAAGAAATCAAGAATATCATAGACAAACTTCCACCAAAGGGTATATATCGTCGGTCCAGTATAGTATAGATATAAATAAAAATAATAGTTACTATAATTTGGCACTTAAAAATACATGAAAAAGTAGCAACAGCTGCACTTACAATGCAAGTTCCGCTTAAAAAATGTATTCAATTTAATTTAATCCTCATCCCTATCCTCATTTTTTGCTCTATTTATCCACACTGCTAATATTGTGTATAAGTTTCTCATTTTCTTTTATTTATTTAAAAAATTGTAAACATGAAATACCTACCCATAGTTATAATTACACTGCTCAACAAAATTAGAGGAACACTTTTTTAGTCCTGCAGAAATTTTCAAATTAAAGACAGACGCAAGTATCAACTTTAGTATATTGTTCCTTCAACATTATTTAACAAGATACAATCAACAAATATGCTGTAATTTAATGGTTTTCTTGAGTAACACCAAACTATCGAGAAGACTACCAAAATCGAAATGTGTTTAATTACTTAAAATGTAATGAAAATTCTGTTAGAGCCCGAATACCTAGTTTTAGTAGCGCGTGTGCCCTCCATTAACATCAATGACAACTTGGCATTGTCGAGGAATGTTACGAATAAGACGTCTTAACATGTCTTGCGGTAAATTTCGCCATTCTTCCACAAGGACCTTAGCCAACCCCTGAAGAGTCTGAGGTGAAGCAGGATGCTTCCTAATACACCTGTCGAGTAAATCCCAAACGTGTTCGATAGGATTTAAGTCTGGACTCACGCCTGGCTACCCCATCACTTGGATTACTTGTTCCTAGAGAAAGTTTGTTGTTAAATTTGCAGTATCTACTCTACAATTATCCTGTTTTAGGATGAAGCTATCGCCGAAATTGTTCGCAAATGTCACAACATGCTCTTGAAGAATCGTGCCAACATAGATTTGTTCGTTGAGACGTTAAAGAACGACAACCAAGTCGGTGTGAAAGTCTATATTAATGCCACCCCCATACCATGACCGATCCAGCTCCGAATCGGTCCACTTTCTGTATACAGGCGGCAGTGTATTGCTCTCCAGGACGTCTGTACACTCGCATACAACCATCGCAATGAGTTAGACAAAACCGCGACTCCTCAGTAAAAAGCATTAACCTCCAGTGTCGAAGTTGCCATGGCACATGTTTGCGAGCAAAGTTTAGACGGATAACTTGGTGATCCCTGGTCAAGCGAGGAGCTCGCACAGACCTACGAGAAGTCAGATTGACTTCTTTGAGTCGTTTTCTAACCGTCTGATCAGAAATTGTCACACCGATGGCATTATGGGTTAGATTATGTAGCTCACGAGCAGTAGCAGTTCTTCGGCGAAGACAAGAACTAACAATATACCGGTCGTCCAGAGAGGTAGTTTTTCTTTCACGGCCTTGTCTAGTTCTCTCTCTAGAATATCTACCCGTTTTTTGGTACCTATGCCACGCTCTGCAGATAATAGATGGGGTCGATTGGAGCTGATTTGCTCCATACCGCATAGATCGACCATCTTCAAGCAAAGCAACAACCCTCCCGACTTCAATGTCACTTAAATAACGCATTTTGGACTCGGAAGCAGTAAAAAAGTTAAAACTGGCGTTTCCTGTATCCAATGACTAATTTGTTGAGTTTCGTATGTTTGCTTTGTGGTCAAAAACCATTTTGGTTAGAGACTTTCCTTACATATTGGCATCTACGAAAAAACGAGCAAACAAATCACCGTAATTCTTTTCGAACTTTGTCAATACAAGGCTAGAGAATAATAAACAAGAAAAAATCCTGCTTCCATCATTTGCTGGAAAACTTATAAGTGTTCAAAAAAGTGTTCCTCCAATTTTGTTGAGCAGTGCTACCGGCAAAATATCCCAGACAGTAGAAAATATTCTCTCTACATTGGCATTTTGGAAGGTATTGCAAAATGAGTTGACAAACTTGTAATAATTTGGGATGAACGTCGATAGCATTCCTTTTAATAGTAATTTATTATACAAGACGATAAAGTTAAATTTTATCCACGAGTGAATGGTTTAACGTCGAGACGAAGTCGAGACGTTAATGATTCAAGAGTGGATAGTAATAAATTTATCGTCGTGTATAATACTAGTATATTATTATATGAGCGATTATGACAGCAATTATTCACGAATATGATATTTGCGCCACAAGCCGAAGGCGCGAGTCACACACACACACTACAGCCAGATATATATATATTGTAATAATTTATTAGAACTGATAACATATTAACATAGTATAAAATTATTTTTGAACATTAATTTCAATATTTTCACAATTATGAAAACTGAAAGACACATCTTTCCCATCCATTTCGACTGCCACATCTCCTGTAGCTTTCCCAGATAAGTCAGCACACATTTTCATTGATTCTTTAGTACCAGAAGCACTTGCCATACACACCCTTCCAATCTGAATTTTTTGCGCAATGGAAATCTTCTTTTTTAGATTTTCTTCTAAATACCCCTTTGCAACCTTGCTAGACTCCCATCCACCCAACTCTTGCAGTTCTAACATGTCTCCACCGGCGTTTACAAGCATGGTCGCTGCAGATCTCCTAATGCAGTGGCCGGTGTACATAGCTGGATTTTCGAGTTTGAGATATGTAGCGATTTTTTCAGGAATTTTAGAGAAAAAATGAATGCCACATGGCTGAATAGTACACTTTCCATTTCTGTATGATACAAAAAATCTTCTATGCGTAACATGAGCCGGCCGTAACGCTGCATATTTTTTAATTAAAATTACAGAATTGACATCACCCTCAGACACAATCTTTTTTTGTAAGTTTTTGAATCAGGAACAGTAACAACTACCTTATTCTTTAAAATCTCAACGTCATCGGTAGACATCTTCACCAATTCATTCGTTCTGCAAGCTCCAGCAAGTCCAATCAAGAAAGCTACTTTTATCATCAACACAAATTCATCTGGAGCTGTACGCAAAAATTCATCAACTTGTTCTTTCGTCAGTACTGAAGACTTTTTATGTCGGTATCCAACATTCTTCTTTTAATAAATTTGATCAACGAACCATATTTGTCAATTTCGATTCTTTCTTTTAGTTCCAAACAAGCTCGTAGCATGGAATATTTCGGCCATAATGATGAAGGGGAATACTCATTTGAAAGTTTTGCGAAATACGCCAGCAAAACGGTTTCTCCAGCACCTCGAACCTGTTCCTTGTCTCGCCACTCACAAAAAATACGATATTCTTTTTCGTATTGAATTTTCGACTTCTCTGGCAACAAATCCATTTTCACACTTTCTGCTAGCTTTAAAATACGTGCGGAGACACCAAAATCTTCCATCACTTTTATCAGGAACGACCAAACGTGGCAAAACTTTTGACAAATTTTTTCAAATCAATGTAAACAAAATCAGTGTTTTGTTTTAAAATTACTTGCTTCGATGATACGATAAAGCTGAAAATATAACTCGAATATTTGCGATTTAAACCATCTCGGACGTTGCTACGCGACTCGGCTATCGCCTCGTCGGCTAGCAACGTCCTCGATTATTATAAATCGCATAATATTCTCGTTATATTAATGGTTATTTAACCAACAAGTGTGTTAATAAAGGTAATTAATAATCGAGAGATTTTAACGCGTGAGCGAGTGGAGCGAGCGAACACGTTAATGAGCGAGATTATTAATCACCGATTAACATAAGAGTTGATTACAAGACTTTTCCGTCAATCGTACGTTTATTAAAATCCATCAAAAATATGTATTAGTTTTGACATTTCAGATACATTTGACGTTTAGTACGTATGGTTGCCGATGCCGGAGCGGATTTTGCGGCAATTAAAAGACTTGGCGGTTGAAAATCCGCCTCTGTTGCCGAAGGTTTCATTGAGAACTCGATAGAAAATAAAATAGAAACTGCCACAAAGATATTGAGCGAAGCGTTTTCTAATGTAAATATTAATAGTAATAAATCCACGGAGTAATTTAACCTTTAGTTTTGACATTTCAGATACATTTGACGTTTAGTACGTATGGTTGCCTATATAAAATCATTGCGCAAACGGGTCTATTAATGCATGATTTTTTAGAGAAAATCGTGCATTAATGAGTCGATATATACACGATTGACGGAAATAGCTATTATCTACCCATGTTAAAGTGCTACTTTATCTACCCTTCCTGTTAAAGTAACACTTGACCTTTTGTTTTGAGTCGATTAAAGCACACTTTAGATTTGCTATAGAAAAAAATATTTTATCCGTTTCAGACAAAAACAAAGTTTTTAAAATTATCTACTTTGAGATTTTTTTCTAAAAATGCATTTAAATTATATTTTTTGCGTAGTGATCATGAAAGTTATCTTTTTTTAACGAAAAATCGTATTGAAAGATACACTTTTTTTAACGCAAAATCCTGAAATGAAGTACACTTTTTTTAATTATTTTATTGAATTGTCAATTTGACAGTTGAAAATTCCGAAGTTTATTTCGACTAAATTTCGAGTTACAAGAGGTCACTATGCAAAAAACTACGTGTACAACACGTTTTGAAAGTCCCTTTTTGGTCTTTTTTCATTCATTTGCATGATTAACTTGGACTTCGCCTTCGTATGACTTTCAAAACTAATTGTACAAATTACTATTACAAGATTTTATATGGGCACTTGAGTTTCTGTCTAAAACTTGAAAAAGAAAACGGTCTGAGTATATATAAAATAGAGATCAAAAGAATTGTGATAAAAAAGAAAACATGTGTAATTAAAAGAGACAAGTTGGCAACCATATGTAAAATATTATTTCTCTAACCAATAGTTATGGAATTATCCCACTTTATTAAATTCATATATGTAATACATATATGATTAAATTGGTGATTAAACCTTTTCTAAATAGAACACTTGAATAATCTGAATATTGCAGGTTTCTACAAATACAGTCAGATGTGTAATTACGTATTTTGACACTAGATGTCCACCAGTCGTTCTGTAACTTCTGTGCAATTCGCCAACTAATTCAGCTGAGTACAACGTTTGACTCACTTTGTTTTTCTTGTCGATTTATGTTTATAGTGATTTCTATGCAATAAAATTTTTGTTTGGTACGCAATGAATCACCATATCACAATGGAAAAGTCTATTATTGTTTGAAGATGACAAAAAGTTATAACAAACTCCACCGTCCTCGAATGGGGACACTGGGCACATGTTTAGTATTGTCTGCAACTTGCAGAAATTTGTATTTACAGAAAAATACGTTTATTTGTTTAATGCAGGATATTTGATTTAACAAGGGATTCTACTACGTCAATTAGTAGCAATTCTTTTTATGAAAAAAGAAACTAATCCTTACCTACGGCCTTTGATAATATATGCACTGACGTTAACCGTGCCGTCGATGTTGATATTATACCTCCTGAAGGTGATCCCCAGGCAGATGAAGAAGATATAGATGATATAGATAACTTGCAAGATGCTACAATACTTAACGATTTTCCGAGAGAAGTTGAATTTCACTACAAAGATAGTTCGAATGAAGACGATAATCTAGCATTGAGTGTACTAAAAGCATGAAAAACCGTAAAACCTCAACCGAAAAAACAAAAAAATGAGTTTAACCAGAAGTGAACAGATAATATACAGTATGTCCCCGGATTGAGTTTACAATAGGTATGATTGACCAAAAATTTTCGAATTGGAATTTCATATTTTGGGATTCCGCTCTGCTTAATGTGAAACTTATTTTTAGTTTACTTTCGATTTTTTAAAGTCAAGTAGGCCTTGACAGGGGAAGCGAAAACAATTTTATTTTCAGGTAAACTACCCGTTTTGTTCATGATACGGCAAAATTTAATTAAGAAAAGTTGTTGATAATGAGAAATTATGGCCCTATACCAAATTTCTGAAAGATTTGTCGACTTATAAAAAACTGTTATTTTTTAGAAAATTGTATTTTATTGTCAGGTAAACTACCTTTTTTGTTCATGATACGGCAAAACCGTTATTTATTAGATTAAACAAATTGCATTTATTAAAAATGACGGTTTAATCTAAGTTGACAGAGCTTTCTGAAATTTGTTATAGGGCCATAATTTATCATTATAAACAACTTTTCTTAATACAATTTGTCCGTATCATGAACAAAAAGGGTAGTTTACCTGACAATAAACTACAATTTTCTAAAAAATAAGTTTTTTATAAGTCGACAGATCTTTCTGAAATTTGGTATAGGGCCATAATTTATCATTATCAACAACTTTTCTTAATTAAATTTTGCCGTATCATGAACAAAAAGGGTAGTTTACCTGAAAATAAAATAGTTTTCGCTTCCCTGTCAAGGCCTACTTGTTTTTCAAAAACTGAAAATATTCTTAAAATTCGTTTCACACCAAGCAGGGCGGAATCCCAAAATATGAAATTCCAATTCGAAAATTTTTGGTCAATCATACCTATTGTAAACTCAATCCGGGGACATACTGTATATTCAATAAACACCAGGTGCGTAGACAAATATCTAGGTTTCCGTTTTTCAGTTATTTGTTGCAGTACGAATACATTGTCCATACACGATCCACTTTGTTCTTCTCTTACTTCGATAGTACTTTCTATTCTCTTTTTAAGTATGCGACCGTACAACCTCCCCATTGCACTAGTAACATTTATGCCCTGGTAGTTCTTGCACTGTCTTTTATCTCCCTTCTTGTATATTGAGCTAATATATGCTATATTCCAGTCCCCAAGGATTTTGTCACAATCTAACATACATTTGTTACATATTGTGGCAAGTATTTCCGATAACGCCTCTGGTCCGTATTTTAACAGCTCAATGAGGATATTTTCTGGTCCTCCTGCTTTGTTACCTTTAAGACTTTTTATGTCGTCTACTGTTTTCCTGCTTGTTATTTCAGTACCTACATTTTCCGTTTCATCTATTACATCTGCCTCCAATTCGTTTCTATTTTCAGTAAGAAGTTACTTGTAATATTCTTTCCATTTTTCTATACTTATCAAATATACTTTATTCTGTCCGTATCCATCTTTTTAAAGATTTCTTATTGTTTTCCATGCTTCAAGTATTTTGGTTCCTCCTATACATCGATCTATTTCGTCGCACTTCCTTTCCCATATCTTGTTTTTGCTTTTCAATACTTTTTTCACTTCCCTGTTCCATCTTGCATATGTCATTCTGTCAAGACAGGCGGAACAAGTCCGTCTTAATATCAAGCCATTTTTGATACGCTATATTTTTCTGTTTGACCAATCATTCTATTTTTTCTGTCCACCCTTCTTGGGTTTCTGTCTTCGTTTGTCATGTATTTCCAATGCTTCTTCTGCTGCTCGATGTATGGCCATTTTGATCGGACTCTATAATTCGGTTCTACTTCCATTTTATATCATTTGTAGTTTATTAAACAACCTTAATTTATATGTGGATCTATCAACTTCTGAAGTAAGAATTATAAAATCAAAAAAGGGATTATCCTGGAATTGTAATTAATGTTCTGAATTAGGCAGTAACTTAAATGATCTTAAAGCTGCTATTATTAGCCTTAAACATGAGCTAGGGGAAGTTAAATCTAAACTGTATTCAACTGAAGACTGCAACTACAAACAAATCGACAACGCTTGCTTTGAGAAGATTATTTGTGAAGTTAATGAGCATCAGGTGCGAAAACAGAATGTAATAATTTATGGTCTCAAAGAAGATAGCAACGATAAACAAATTATGTCTGATATTTTCGTTAATCTTGTTCCCAACTTCTCTGAAACTCAACCCAAAATTATTCGCTTGGGAAAGCTGCACCTCACCAAACGGCATCATCGCCCAATAAAAGTTATTTTCGATAAAGAACAATCTGTACATGATATCATTCATAACACTAAAAAACTTAAGGAAAGTCATGTGTATAACAAATAAAACATCGATATCCCTGGATAGGACGGCAAAGCAGTTGGAATACTATAGTAAAATTAAAAAGCAATTAGATGATCAATTAAAATTGAGCGAAGCAAACATTACAATTAAATTCATCCGTGGAATACCCAAAATTGTATCTTTAAACTAGGATTTCCCAACAAAAAATCAGATATTTCCTGCTACTTCCAAAATGTGCGTGGTCTACGTTCGAAAGTGCAATAGTTTTTCCCTTCAGTTAGCGAGTGTGAATTTGACTTAGTGTGTTTAGTGGAAAGTGCTCTTACGGCCGAAATTTTAAGTAGTGAATATCCTCCCGATTGCGTTAATGTGAACAGATGTGATTGTCAATACAATATCACCAGTAAACAGTGGGGAGGTGGTGCCTTGCTTCCAGTAAATGATCACATTAATGTCGAATCTATTAATGTCTCTGAATTAACTAATGCTGTACCTTCTATTGACGTCATAGGGTGTAAGTGTTTTATTAATTTTAGTATTTTTTATGTATTTGCTGTTTATATTCTACCTAGCACTACAGACACGCATTTCCGCGAGTTCATTGAACACTTCGAACAAATGGATTGTTGTAATGAAAATGTCTTGATATTAGGTGATTTTAATGTACCTACCTTCAACAGTCCTGATATCATGAACAGCAAGTGTAACTTAATATATAATCTAATCGATTTTCTAAATCTGCAATGCAACATAGTCCCTAACCATCAGGGAAGACTTCTTGATCTTATTGTCTCAAACACTAGTAACAACGTTATTCGTGATAATACTCCTTTAGTTGCGGAAGATAATTATCATCCGGCCTTAAATATAAATTTTCAGCTGCAATTCAATTCTGAAACAATTTTTCCTAATAATGCCAGTACGAAAACCTATAATTTTAAAAAAAGCTAACTTTATTGATCTGTATAATGTATTTCTTAATATCCACCACCATAAGAAAGATAAGAGAACCAAAAACGAAAATATTCGTCAAGATTTCTGCCGCTTGCGGTCCTTAGTTAAATTCCAAATTCTTGTGTTTCTGCGTTTAGGGAGTATTTTAGTAGTGTTTATCAAGCCCAGTCTGATATTTGATTCTCATGATAAACCTGTTAACATTCCAATAATTACTATAGCTACTATTACGGAAGACGAAATTCAGTCATCAATACATAAACTTAAAAATAACATGGCGTCCAGCCCAGATAAAATTCCTAGCTTTCTTGTCAAAGATTTTTCCGGAGGACTAGTAAAACCAATAGTTATGATTTTCAATTTAACTCTTCAAACATCTACGTTTCCGGACAAATGGAAAACTGCTCGTATTTGTCCAGTACTCAAATCAGGTCATCCCAGTTTAGTTACGAACTCTAGGCCCATAAGTACCCTATCCAACTTTTCTAAGATTTTCGAAATTGCATTACATGCCCGAATTTACCCTCTTGTAAGAAGTTATACTTCTCCGTATCACCATGGTTTCATGATAAATCGCTCTACTGCAACTAATTTAGCCTCAGTTCACGCAATTCACTTCCAAAGCCCTTGATTCTCAAGGACAAGCTGATGTAATCCATACGGACTTCTCATAGGCCTTCGATAGGATTGATCATACAATTATTACGAATAAACTGCATAACTTTGGCTATAGTGATTCACTTCTATTATTTTTCAGATCATACCTTAAAAATTGCGTACAGTATGTAGCATAAAACAGTTTTAATTCTGAGTCTTTTGTAGCAACATCAAGTGTAGGTACCTACCTCAAGGGTCTAACTTGGGGCCACTTTTATTTCTATTACTTGTCAATTACTTATCTGAGACTATATCATGTCAAAAATTATTATTTGCTGATGATTTAAAGATTTTTTCTGTTATTGATACGTTAAAATATTGCGATTTGTCTCAAGCGCAAATTGACCACGTTCATGAGTGGCGTGCTACCAACAGTTTAAACCTCAATGTTTCTAAGTGTTGAGAAATTACTTACACCCACAAATTACATCCAATAGTTTATCCATATACTTGTAACACTGTTCCATTCGATCGTTGTATATCAGTCACTGATCTGGGTATCATTTTTGATCACAAAATTACTTTATCTCACCATATTGATGCTATACGCAGATCTGCGATGAAAATTTTAAGATTGATTATTGGAAACTGTAGGTCATTTTCTAATCGTTTAGCGCTTAAAACGTTTTTTGACTTTGTTCGGTCCAAGCTAGAATATGGAGCATTGATATGGTATCCATATTATCAATGTTATAAAGGATATTTGGAAATGGTTCAAAGAACATTTTTATCTTTCAAGATTGATGGTTTACACCAGTGATTCCCAAAGTGGGCGATACTGCCCCTTGGGGGGCGCTGGAACGATCAAGGGGGGCGATAGTAGCCTCGGGTGCATTTGGGGGGCGGTGAATAAAAATAAAGGGGCGGTGAAAGCTTAAAGAAGGAAGGGAAGATAAGAAGATTTAGAAAAACCGTTCGTACATATTTCATCTGTTGTGTAACATAGTGTAACATTATTTTTCAAATAAACACACTAAATGCAAGTTACAGATTTATTTATCCCATAAAGACTATGTACCATTATTAAATGTTTTTATTCTTCTTCATACCATTTGTTACTATATTTATTCAGTCTGTTGATTTAAATTCGTTTATTCTCAGTTTCTTTAATTTTACTTTTTCACATCCTTTAATACACCACCTAGAAAATAAATATCATTATAATAAAGGGTTTTCATTATTCAAATTTGCTTTTACTTAAAATACAGGTTACAAATACAGAAAAAAATGATTATTTTAAAAATATCATTTTCGCTAGCAATAATAATAATTTATACCAAATTTCTATATGATATATTTTATTATAACATTTTATATTCGACTTCTTCAGATAATTATTTGAGTTTGGGTTTCACTTTAGTTATTCCAATTTTCAGTTAATACAAATTAAAATATAAGCTCTGATGTTACCAAATAATTATCCCAACTAAATCAACTTATATGCTTGAATCTTTTTAATAAACTATTCAGAATTTAACAATAACTGTATCGAATGTATTATTCATTAAACAATTCTCAAATATTTATGTTGTACTTTCAATGTGTAAATCCCCCCTTGTACTTTTTAATTGCTAAATAATTTAGTCTTTCAAAATAATTTCCTACCTAGAAATACTCTTATAGATAACTATCAGTTTCAAAAAGCTACCACTACAATATCTTTCTGTTTGTTCGCTTAAAGAATGTAGCTTTCCAGGGGGCGCTGAGTAATTTTTTGTCTGAAAAGGGGGCGGTAAGCCAAATCGTCGAACAAATAGTGTATTTACCAGCGCAGATAAAATAGAATCTCGACAGCTTATATGGTATGGGCACGTTATGCGAATGTCAGAAGACCGATGGCCAAAAAGAGCTTTAAACTATACGCCACAAAATAGAAGACAAAGAGGAAGACCTACAACAACTTGGTTACAAGGTATTAGAAAGACCATGACAGATCGAGCCATAAAGGAAGAGGACTGGAGTAATAGAGAGAAATGGCGGTCGAAATGCGGGATGCGGCAAAGGCTGTAGGAACCCCGCTGTATCTGTATCTGTAAGCCAAATAAGTTTGGGAACCACTGGTTTACACTATGTAATTGGTATTATAGACCAATTATTATGACTATCCAGATTTAACATCCTTTCGTTAGAAAACAGAAGAATAATTATAAGTGTTAGATTCTCATATAACCTGCTTCATAACAAAACTCGATAGCGCTTCACTTCTAGCTATGATAGATTTCCATGTACCTCGTTCTTCAATCCATAATGCAATAACTTTTTATGTTCCTACGGCTCGAACTAATTTACTTGGGAAGTCTCCTTTATACGTAATGGCTTCAAATTTTAATAAAATTTAAAATAACTGTGATATAAATTACTGTACTCTAGGGTCTTTAAAGACATCGTTAAATCAATCGATCATGTATAATTAATATCCATTAAGTATATAGCACATAGTATTCTATATCTTGCCTTTTCTATGTAGTTAGTTATTATGTTTGTATATGTTATTTAAAGAAGGGAAGGGCAACGAACAAAAACTACGGGCGAATAGCGTCTCCGGTCCGGAAGACTTAATAAAATATAAATGGAAGAGGCAAAAAGAAGATCCAGAGGAATTTGAGAAGTGGGAAACAGAGCTGTTAGCATTCAGAAAGAGCGCAAAAATCGGGAGATCGCCACAAAAGAGAGAAAATATCGAACAACAGAAAAAAGAGTTAACGGAAAAAGAGAAAAAAATGCATTTAAGCTTAACCCTAAAAGTACATAATTATAATTCCTTTGCAAGGCAGAAAATTTCACGAAGTTCACATTATTTCATTAGGATTTAATAAAACATAAATATGTACAAAACAGAAGAAATGGAAGTGGGCCTAAAGAAAATAGAGAAATTATTGGAAGATATGAAGCAAGAAAATAGAAAGGAAATGGACGAGTTAAAAGAAGAAATGAAGCAAGAATATAATAATAAGCACGAAGAAATGAAAAGCGAATTCCAAAGATTAAAAAAGGAATGGGAGAAGAAGGCTGAGGAATGGAGTAGAGAAAAAGGTCAACTTGAAGACAGAATAAAAAAACTAAAAGAACACGCGGAAAAGCAAGAGAAATAAAAGAAAAAATTGAACATCGTAATAAAGGGAGTGCAATGCCAGAAGGAGAACGTAAATCGAGCAGTGAAGGAACTGCTGGAGGGAAAATTACAAGTCAAAGGAAGAAACAAAGATAAGCAAGCAATAATAGTCAAAATGGAAAGCTGGAATGCCAAGAGAGAAGTGGTGGAAGGGGAAAAGGAATTGAAGGGAACGAAAATAGTCATCGAAGACGATATGACATGAAGAGAAAGACAAATTCAGAACAAAATAAGGGAAGTAGCCGAAGTAACAAAAGAGAAAGCAAAAGGGTACGCATAAGATATCAGAAGCTAGAAGTGGAAAATGAGTTATTTGCATGGGACAAAAATAAAGAGCAACTACAGAAAGTACCTACATATCAGCCCTGATATGTCAAAAAACGAGCAATAAAAGCAAAGCAGAATGAATTTAAGACAACGGACAAGGCGAGGAAAAGGATAACGATAAAAGATGATAAAGGAAAGAAAGAAATACCAAGAGTGGCCACTTGGAATTTAAAAGAAATAAATAAAGAAGGTGCATTAAAAATTTTGTAGAAATTATAAAACAGTACGATACTAAAATATTAGCAATGCAAGAAACAAATATAAAAGGCAGTTACACACTTGATGAATACACCCTTTTTAATTTGGGAGGCAAACAAAACAAATTAGGAACAGGATTTTTGGTTCATAAAGATGTTAAAATAGTAGATTATGCAATGAGGGAGAGAAATGCGTTATTTTACTGAGGTACAATTTTTGACTCGAGGGTGAAGCCCGAGAGTCAGAAATTGCACTGAAGCAAAATAGCATTCTCTCCGAGTTGCATATACTATTTTTTTCACGTTGCAGGAAGATTTAAAACAAAAACCCGTTTTTTTAAACGTCATTTATTGACATTTTAGTTACAATTATTTTAAAATTAGTAGCCTTTGCTAAATTTTAAAGTTGGTGGCACTGTAAGTCATTATGACAAGAGCTCACAATTATGTCAAATTCGAGGTTAATAGATGAGGTTTTGCGTCAGTTTATGTCAAAACTGACGCGAAACCTAACCTGTTAACCCCGAATTTACCATAGATTACCATAGATACGGTAACATTTTTTACTTTAGTCCCTAGGGGCTAAAGTAATTACTTCTGTCCCTAGAGATAAAATGAGCTACTTTAGTCCCTGAAATAAGTGACTAAAGTGCCAACTTTAGTCCCGCAAGTGCAAAAACAGTATAATTGATATGAAGAATATAAACAAAAGATTGAGCTATCTACGAGTGAGAACAAAGACAAGAAAACTAAGCTTAATCAATGCTCACTTACCAATACAGAACGAAGAAGAAGAAAGTAAGACAGAAGCATACGAAGAGATAGGAAAACTATATGACTCGATACCAAGATTTGATATAAAGTTGTTAATAGGAGATTTCAATGCGATAGTAGGGAAAGAGGAGGAATTCAAGCCAGCAATAGAAAAAGAAAGTAAACATGAACACAGTAATGAGAACGGGAAAATGTTAATACATTTTGCATTAGAAAGACAGATGAAGATAAGAGGAATCTTCCTAAGACACAAAGATATTCACAAAGGAACATGGTTAAGCTCTGACGGGAAAACTTGTAACCAAATAGATCATGTAGTGACCGAAAGTATACATGCCAACAAAATACAAGATGTTAAAAGTCAAAGAGGTGCCGACATTGACAGCGATCATTTCATGGTAAGAATTAAGCTAGTGCTAGAAATTAAGAAATTTAGACAGACGAAACCGAAAAGTAGAGCAAAATGGGATATAGAAAGGTTAAAAAGAGAAGAGGTAGCAACATCTTTTAGAGAAGCAATAGAAAAGGAACTAAAAGAGAAGGCGGCAGCGGAAGAAGTAAACAAGGAATGGTCAGAAATATAAAATATAACATTTAAAGAAGCAGAAAGCAAGATAGGCAGAGCAAATCCGAGAAAGCAGAAAAATTGGTTTGATACGGAATGTAAAAGTATGCTGAAAGAAAGGAAAGAAATAAGGAATCAATACTTACAAAACCGTAATGACGAAAATGAGCAAAGATATAGAGAATTAAGAGGGGAAGTAAAGTATAAGATGAGGAAGAAGAAAAGAGAAGAACAAAGTAAGTTACTGGAAGAATTGGAAGGGAAGTACAATAGAAATGATGTAAGAAAGTTTCATAAGAAAGCAAATGAAGTCAGAAGAAATTGTAAATCAAAAGTAACAATAATGCAAAATGATAAAAGAGATAAAATAGGAAATGAGAAAGAAATAGAAGATATATGGGTACAACACTACATAGAAGTATTAGGTAAAGAAAAAGTAACTGAAGCAGTTGAAAGGAACCCCAAAAAATAGGCCAAAATGATGTTGAAATGCCTCGGATGGAAGAGATAGAAGAAGTAATAAAAAATTAAATGGTAACAAAGCCGCAGGAACGGATGAGATTGTGAACTAATTTATAAGACATGCCGGAGAAGAATTGCGTAAGAGAATTTATGAAATAATTAGAAAGGTATGGACAAAGGAAGAGATGCCAGAAGATTGAGGAAGCTCAATAATTAACCCAATAAATAAGAAAGAAGAACACTCAAAATGTAAAAACTATAGGCCCATCTCACTATTGAATATCTGTTACAAAATATTTGGGAAAATCCTCGATAACAGAATTAAAAAAAAGTCAGAAGAAGAGTTAGGAGAATACCAAGCGGGCTTTAGAAGCAATAGGTCAACTACTGATCACATCTTCAGTCTTAGGCAGATACAAAATAAATGCTAGGAAAAAAACTTAAAATTATATTCCGTATTCATAGATTTTCTTCATGCATATGATAAAATCAAGAAGGAGAAAGTAATCGAAACATTGAAGGAAATGAAATATCCAGAGAAAATAGTAAGACTGATAAATATGACCCTGGAAAACACGTATAGTCAAATTAATGTGAATGGGAATCTGACAAAGAAGTTTAAAACAACAAATGGATTGAGACAGGGAGATCCTTTGTCAACTAGTCTACTTAATATAACACTAGAAGGAGTGATTAGAAAATGCAAGATACATAAGAAAGAAACTATTTTCAGAAACTCACATCATATTTTAGCGTACGCCGATGATGTAGTTATTTTAGCAAGAACGAGGGAGGAAGTTAAAGATATAGTGAGCAGGTTTGCAAAGAAAGCCGGAAAAGTGGGGCTGAAAATAAATGAAAACAAATCAAATTACATGGTGTTAGGGTGACAGCCAGAGAAAGGAGAACCAGAGCTAGTGGTGCGTGTAGACTCGAGCTCTATAAAATTAGTAAGAAGGAACAGTGTAGAATATTTAGGTGTAGAAATAACAAGTAACGGCAAAATCCAAAAAGAAATAGATAAGCGAATAGCCACAGCAATGAAATCGGTGGGTGCGTTTCGGAAAATATTTGCAAGTAAATCGGTATCGCGAAAAACAAAATTAAGGGTGTATAAAACAGTGTTACCAGTGCTACTGTATGGGAGTGAAACATGGAACCTAACCAAGAAAGATGAAATGAAACTAGAAATATGGCAGAGAGGAATACTCCGCAGAATATATGGAGGAGTGAGGAAAGGAGAAAATTGGAGAAGGAGAACAAATAACGAAATAGAAGAACTACATGGAGAAAATTTAATAATGGAGATTGTAAGAAGAAACAGATTAAGATGGTTAGGAAATTTAATAAGACTGCCAGAAGAAAGAGCCGTTAAAAAAATTTACCAAGAAAACTCGGAAGGAAGAAACAATAGAGGCAGACCAAGACAAAGCTGGGATGGTTGTGTAATGGAAGACTTACAAAAATTTGGACAGGAGATATGCAAAGAAATAGCCCAGGATAGAGAACGATGGAAGAACAAACTTTCAAAAGCCATGGGCCTGAAGCGTCTGAAGAGCTGAATATATACCGGGTGAATATTCCAAAACCGAACATAGGCAATTAACATGGGAAAAAGGTTTTTCGCAGATTGCTGCTCCCCATTTTAATTTAGAGGGTTTATAATGACACCAATCGAAAGAAGTTTTTTTTTCATCTAATGATATGCGAATTAGTTAATTTTCAGTTGTATTTCTTTATTATTTTATCGAAAATAAACGGGGCTGCGCGCGCTATTCCGCGGTCTATCCTAATCAATTTACCAACATTTTTAGGCCTATTACGTTGGGCCATTCCGTTCTGTTACACACTCCGCCCTGCCTCCCACTGCCGTCCACCTGACCAAAGAAGGGGGCCCTCTGGGATCCTACCCTCTTCAAGGCAGCCCTCGGCGCTCCACCCTCTCCAAGGGGCCCCCGGGGCTCATCCCCTCTCCAAGGGGGCCCTCGGGGCTCCGCCCCTCTAAAAGGGAGCCCTCGGGGCTCCGCTCCTCTCCAATGGGACCCTCGGGGCTCCGCCTTTCTCCAGGGAGGCCCTCGGGGATCCGCCCCTCTCCAAGGGACCCTCGGAGCTCCGCCCTTCTCCAGCGGCATAATGAATCTGTCACCTAAATGACGTTTGAATCTGTTTATTGTCTTACGAGTCATGGCTCAAATTGATTTTCCGAATTGAATTTATTGCGAATTTTTGATAAAATAATGAGAAATACAACTGAAAATTAACTAATTCGCATATCATTAGATGAGAAAAAAATCTTCTTTCGATTGGTGTCATTATAAACCCTCTAAGTTAAAATGGGGAGCAGCAATCTGCGAAAAACCTTTTTCCCATGTTAATTACCTATGTTCGGTTTCGGAATATTCACCCGGTATATATATACAGGGTGAGTCAATAGTGAGGGATCGGAACTCTGCTTTTCAACCGTTCACGATAAGAAAAAAATGTAAACGCCTCCCCACATAGTTTTTCGCTCTGCATCACTCAAAAATATTTTCTGTTGTACAGGATGAGCCATAACTAAGGTACTTATGTTAACTTTTTTTTTTCAAATGGAACACCCTATATTTTATCACATATTCTTATTGGAGTTTGAAATAGGTTTATGGCAGTATAAAATGTTTGACGTTTTGGTGCAACGTTGCCATTTTAAAAATTATTTATTAAAAATTTCTTCGAATACATGTGTTTTCTTTAAAAAATTCCAGGAGCTTAGTTTTGAAGTTATAACGTTAAAATTTTGGATCCATAAGGAGAAAGGCCAGTTCTATCCACCTGGTACAATAAGGTTTGGCTTTACTGTACAGGAGGGTCACAATTTAATTTTAAATTTCGAGTACTTCGGAAGGTCATAACTTCATTTTTTCAAATGGCACCCCCTGTATTTTTTTACACAATTGGATCCGTCTGTGATCTGGCTACATTTTTTATTAAGTATAATCTATACTGAAAATGCATAGTTTCAGAGATATTGGACATTTTTCGTTGCTCTGACTGCTAAAAGATGCCAACTTCATGTAAAACAGAGTGCTATGGAAAAAAGTGACATTCTACTTAGAGTGCTATGTCAGCAGGTGTCATTTTTAGTTTTACAATTGTCACTGTTAGGGCATGTTTCAATAATTGCAATTTCTCTAAATGGATTTAAGATTACAAGAGCAAATTGACATGATTTATTGTTTGGGGGAAGGCGAGAGAAATGCTCTCCTTGCGGCAAGAATTTACGCGCAGAGATATTCCGAAAGGCGGCATCCGAGGCGAGTTGATTTTGAAAAACTAAGAGAAAGATTCGAGAGAACTGGGCACGTAGAATTTGAAAAAACTGAACGAAGAAGAAACATTTCCAACGAGGAGAATGAATTGTTGGTGTTGGCTACTATTGTGGAGAACCCACATATTAGCACTAGGAAAATAAGCCCTGAGTTAGAGTTCAGTCAAACGTCTGTATCTAGAATAATTAGAAAAGCGAAATTTCATCCATACCACATACAACCTCTACAAGAGCTTAATCAAGACGATTTTGACAATCGTCTAGCATTTGCAAATTGGGCTTTGAGAAGAAAGGATGAACAAGACGACTTTTTCGATTTGATTTTATCCGACGAAGCGACATTCCACAAAAATGGATTTGTCAATCGCCACAACTTCCACTATTATGACAACAATAACCCGCATTTCATTAGACCAGTGGATCATCAACATAGGTGGTCATTGAATGTGTGGGGTGGTATCGTCGGAGATTATGTTCTTGGACCATATTTCTTTGATGGAAATGTAAACGCTGAGCGCTATTTGCAATTTTTAACAAATGAATTTCAAGATTTTATAGACGACTTGCCAATTGCGATTGTCCAGAAGATGTGGTTTCAGCAGGATGGAGTCCCACCCCACTACAGCCACATTGTCAGGGCATATTTGAATGCCGAATTTCAAGACAGATGGATAGGGAGGGGAGGTCCAGTGAATTGGCTAGCAAGATCCCCTGATCTCACCAAGGTCGACTTTTTTCTATGGGGATTCGTGAGGAAATTGTGTACGCAGAAGCTCCAACAACAATCGAGAATATGAAAGATCGAATACTTAATGCTTTTCAAACAATAAATCAACAAATGTTGCGAAATGTTGGCAGTTCGTTTGCTAAGAGAATGCAAGTTTGTAGACAAGAACACGGTCGCCATATTGAACATATCATTTGAGTTAGTTAGGTTAGGTGTTAGGTGTATGTACCCACTGGCCATGTTGTGAAAATGTTTGTTCCACATTATTATTATTATGTATTAAAATTATTATTTATTTTATTTTGTTTTATTCTCGTGAGAATCTTGAATTGTTATTGCGCTGCAATAATAAGAGAAGAACTAGAAATGTCACTTTTTTCCATAGCACTCTGTTTTACATGAAGTTGGCATCTTTTAGCAGTCAGAGCAACGAAAAATGTCCAATATCTCTGAAACTATGCATTTTCAGTATAGATTATACTTAATAAAAAATGTAGCCAGATCACAGACGGATCCAATTGTGTAAAAAAATACAGGGGGTGCCATTTGAAAAAATGAAGTTATGACCTTCCGAAGTACGCGAAATTTAAAATTAATTTGTGACCCTCCTGTACAGTAAAGCCAAACCTTATTGTACCAGGTGGATAGAACTGGCCTTTCTCCTTATGGATCCAAAATTTTAACGTTATAACTTCAAAACTAAGCTCCTGGGATTTTTTAAAGAAAACACATGTATTCGAAGAAATTTTTAATAAATAATTTTTAAAATGGCAACGTTGCACCAAAACGTCAAACATTTTATACTGCCATAAACCTATTTCAAACTCCAATAAGAATATGTGATAAAATATAGGGTGTTCCATTTGAAAAAAAAAAGTTAACATAAGTACCTTAGTTATGGCTCATCCTGTACAACAGAAAATATTTTTGAGTGATGCAGAGCGAAAAACTATGTGGGGAGGCGTTTACATTTTTTTCTTATCTTGAACGGATGAAAAGCAGAGTTCCGATCCCTCACTATTGACTCACCCTGTATATATGTATATGTTATTTAATATTATATTACGCAAGGTAAAATGAGGTTACCGATACTACAATACAATACAATATTATATTAATGTACTTGCGCATCGTCTTATAATTGGAATGATTCTGTTCGGCATTAAATAAATAAATAAATAAATAATAAACATCTGCATTTGCTTTAAAACATTAAAATGATTCATATGTTTCTAAAGGGTGTCCAAATTTGAGGTTGGATTTTAATTCGTTAATAAAACGCATAAATAATTTGAAAATATAAGATATTTTAATGACAACTTAAAGCATATAGGTAACAATTAAACATGAAAGATAAATGTCTTCCTCAACTCGTCTGACATGAAACCATCCTTTTTTTCAATTCTTCAACAACATTTAAACATAAACGAGGGTCTATCTCACCAATTACGTGTGTAATTTCGGCCTTTAGGTCTGTAATTGTCTGTAGACTATTGGCATAGAGTGCTTTTCACATAACACCAGAGAAAAAAATCCAAAGGCATCAATTCGCAAGATCTTGATGGCCAATTGATGTCACCATATCGAGAGGTAAGTCTACCTCTGAACTTTGATTGCAGTAAAGATATTGTTTCGCGCGCTGTGTGACATGTGGCACCATCTTGTTGAAACCACATGTCACGCAAGTCCATAGCGCAAACTTTTCTTTCAGTTTCTGCAAAACTTTCCCCATATCTGGGTTTTTACAATAAATATGAGTTGTTCAACCGTGAACCGTTCCATAACTTAAATGGCAATGTGTTAAAATGACAACTATAAAATATTAGTGCTGTATGTTTGACAGAGAGCAATTTTTTATAATTTTTATTACTTATACATAATGCGGCAGGCTAATAGGACAATTGCAAAAGCAAGAAGAATGTGCATGTGGCCTTCGTGGCGTTTAACAAATGAACAATCAATGTACAATAACAATAAGTCGTTAGTATCATTATAAATACAAGGTATATATATTCGATTTTTGTATTTTTTAAATACAATTACGGCCACATGTAGAGCCTCCCTGCTTTTGCAATGGTCCTAGTGGCCTGCCACAATCGGTATAAATTCATTATAGTTGTTTATTAAAACAATAGGAAACCGACTGAAAGGCTGAAACTGAAGTGTTATAGAATGGTAATCAGTGCAGATCAAGAGAGTTATTGGAGAATATAATAAAATCTGAATTTGCATGTAATATATTTCAAGATTTTGTAAATAAAACATACATATTTATAAATTATGTATAAGTCAAACACAACCTAAAATTACCACCACTCATTACATACAAGAATACTTACCAGTGGCGCAAACAACATAATTATAATACTATGCAACAGTCACAATACATATAGATGCTTTATAAGTAAAAGTTTCGATTATATACAGCGAGGTTTCCATAAAAATTTGATTGCAATATATTGACTTCACTTTGTAGTTTATGCCAAAATAATTTTTTGTTATTAAACTTATTTGAGACAAACCTTAGATCCAGCCATATTTTATGATATGAAACGCATTAGAGCAATTTGTCATAAACTATTGTTTATAACTGTTTTGACACTTGTTGTATAAACTAATACTACAAATAACTGCTTTATCACAATGGTAATATTCCTCAAAAAGCTACGAAGCCTTGAACACTAAGATGCAGTGGCAAGCTTTTGTTCTAATGCATCAACTGCTTCTAAGAGAGTAACACTTTCATCAAATTTGATTCCTTGTTGTCTTAAATTCTGCAGTCTTGTTTCTAGAGCATCCCTGTTGCGGCCAGTTTGCCACCAGATCTGAGCGCACACGTGAAGCAAAGGTAAATACAGCTCCAACAAATCACTGTCGGAAACATTTTCATATCGGTGTAGAGCTATGTCTGCCCATTTTTCTGCATTTGGAGAACCGGGCATCAAAATGCAGCAACCCAACAATCTACACAGTGCCAATAAAACGGCTGGTGAACGATCAGTATACACCTGAAACAAAAGAAGGCAGAATTTCATGTAATTCAGAAATGCCACAGTAATTACTTTGTTTAACAGTCTGAAGTTATTCTCAAGCAGCGGAGCAGCTACAGCATATTCTTTGTCAGTCAAAAGCTGTTTTACTTTATTCAGTTCTATGTCTTGTAGGAAGCTTAGAAGTGGACCAGAGTCTTTCAGCTTAGGCTCAACTAAAACGCGTTTCAAAAGAGACTCAAAACCGGTACTTCTAAGAGATATCAACTTATTGTCGAAGTTTCCTATGAAGACCTTTTTGGGGAACGTTATGGAATTCATAACATCTGGATACTGCTTCTTTAGCCCTGTATATAAATTATAAAAGTCTGTATATCTGCGCTCAAGTATGGCAGGCCTGGTATCATCTACTCCTGTCACATGTCGGATTTGTAAGGTATACACTACGTATTTTTTGTCGATTCCTTCAGTCTCTGCTATGTGTGCTGATGTAATTTCGAACACCGGAGTTTGTTTGTCTTTGCTCGAACCAGCAGCTGCTGTACAAAAAAAAAAAACAAAATGAAAGGCTGCCATTGTTAAACATTTTTGAATTTCAGTAAACTTACTACAATCAGAATTAATCATTTTGCAGTTTTGATGATGATTTTAGGTTATGTACTTATACTTGTAGCATACTACAACGTTACGTTAAGTTATTTTTCTAGGCTTTCCCTACTGACTCATTTGCAAGGTAATTAACCAATTAACTTTTGTTCCAAATGTTTACACAAACACGGTCACGTGCAACAAGCTATGGGATTTCTATTCTAATTGCGTTCTTGGAAAATCAATATACAACCATCAAATTGGATTATTCGGTGTATGATGGGTTGCATAGCTTGTGGTTATGGAAAGTAAAGCAAAACGAAAGCTACATTGATAAATGGATTGCTCAAAAAATAAGGCATAAAATGATGTTTTTAATTGTTGCTCGGCTTAAACAATGACCTTCATACACATTAATCAGTAGTTTACAGTGAATTTTGTAGTAACTGAAAATGTTCAATGATTGTTTTGTTTATCTGATTGCTATAGCAACAACGTTATTTTCAAATAAGTACGTTTTTACTTCCTTTTACGATAAAGGACGTATTGCATTCACCCCAAAAATTCGAAATTGAGTTTTCAACAAATCTTCACGTTTTCGAGTCCCCTGAACCCAAAAAAACATGTTTTTGTTCATTAGTCTGTATGTGTGTCTGTCTGTGAACAGAATATCTCAAAAACGAAAAGATGTATGGCGTTCAAACTTCATAATATATAAGTTTTGTCCACTACGTAGATGCGACAACAAGCTTTTGAAGAAAATAGCATAACCAGAAGTAAGTGTTTACTCTTGTAATTTCTTAGTTTTTTTAGATTTTTTCAAAAACGGCTCTAATGATTTTTTTCAAACTTTACATTTTTATTACATTTTTAATGTGTATTGATGTAAGATAGGTAATTTTCCAGTTGAATATTTTTACAATGGGTTTCTTTTGTTTTTTTTTTCTATTTTTTTAATTAACTCCTATTCTAAATAGAACACCAGGTATATTAGTACATTTTTTAATTCAGCTTAAAATTTTAGTGAAAATTTGTCTCTTGAACCTACGCTCTATTTTGTCATATTTTTGTAAAATTTGTAATTTTTGAAAAATTTTGACAAATGCTTAAAAAATAAAAATCAAATTTTTGACTAATTATAAAATCACTGTAAAAGGAAGTTGTGTAAGTGCGTCACACCAGATTTTTTCCAATGAAAATTTTGAAGGTGAAAGAATTTAGGATTTAGGTTGGCATTGCTTGGATTCCTTAAAAACATATATCGGTAGAATTTGCTTTAGTAACTTTTTAGAACTAATAATTGGTGGGAAAATTTAAAATCTGGCATTAAAAGAGTTTTGATTTTTTGGTAATACAGCATGTGGTCATTCCCTTTTGTTTTTGTCCGGTTTTTGAATCACGTATATTGTCCTTATTTTCAAACACATTCTAAATTGCCGTTCTACTGCTTTGCAAATTATAGTATATTATGTAACAAGTTTTATAAACGTCACTTTAGTCACCAGTTTTTTTTAGACACGAGCGGAGCGTAGCGCATCGAGTGTTTAATAAACGAGTGTCTAGACGTGTTTATATAATGTGTTACATACTATACTTTTTCTACGACCACAAATTTAGACAATTTAACATCACTTCATTGAGATTTTGAATATTATGTTAGGTTAAATTACATTTGACAAACGTCAAAGTTGACTGTTGAAAGTTGAAAACTAACTTGATTTTAGTTTTGGCTGTGGCTAATAAAGCAAATACTGTTTGAACCTAACTTCACCCCATGACTAAAACGTCGTTGCCAACTTCAGCTCGTGACTAAGAGGCTCTTTAGTCACAGGTTATGAAGGCATGATTAAAAGGTCACGCAGCGACGTGTATGTGAGTATGTTAAATACGATTCTAGTTACAGGAATAGAAAAAAATTGTTAAACAAAGTTCAAAAAAATCAAAATTCTATATTCATCAAAAGGTCTTGCTAATCTTTCTAAAACTTCTTCTGGCATGTTAGGCTGCAGATCCAACAGTTCCTCTGCACAC
>CALNHX010009094.1:1906-53458 GCA_940337035.1 Agriotes lineatus | reverse complement strand
TGTTTAAACGGTGCTGCTAATAACAAACCATTAAACAATAAACTTCAATTAAGCAGGTTGTTGACAAGTTGACTTCAGGTACATTAAATTGTGGAACAAAGAATAAGCATTTTAACAAAGCTCGTATGTATTTCGCATATGTTATAACAAAAATATACAATACCTATAGAGCGTCTCAGGGTGACAAGACAGCGTGGAGAGGATAGGGAATGCTTTCCTTATGGGAATTTCGCTCCGACGTTGCCAGTTCTATGCCAGTTGTACTGTACGTAATTGTTTTGTTCATAAACTTGTTTGAATGCCACTGACCAAACGTACCAGGTAATGAGGGATTATAGTTAAGCTGTCTCTATTACAATATCCAGATTTGTTTGTCTGTGATCGGTGCGTTTTTTCTACAGAACACTTTCGTGGAGACATATGGCATCGCTGTTTGTTGCTGATTGCCATAAGGCCCTGTACTGTCTAGTCACCCTGAGACGCAGTATAGCTATATATACTAATATTGAACATTTATCTTTATACATCAGTATTTGTAGTAATATTTGAAATCTCATCCCTAACCAATAAATTATACTAAAATAGAAACAACTTGAATAATGTAAAAATTACCACAGCGAAATTAAATACAATCATTTAAGGCAAGGTAACAAACTACTCATGCATTAAGTATTATACAATATAATAAAATTATATGACAGTATAGCGCTTTTAAACAACTCAGTTTAAATGAACAAACATTAGATAAAACAGGTAAACAATCGCAAGAATATAGGTATAGTTTTTATAATAGCGTAGTGTTTATCTTCTTAAAGCCCTTTCATTTTGCCACGGAAGAGCTCCTACCGCGGAGGAAAAATACTGACACACAACATCGCGAATTTGGTAATATAACCTGGCAGCAGTATTTGTTGATAATCTTCCAACAGACGTCAAAGGTTGAACTTCCGATCTCCATTGTCCATTGTCTTCGTCGTTGGCATCGGCATATCCAGATGGACAGTAAATGTTGGAGCACCCTTGCTTTAAACAAAAATTATGCAATACAACCACTGCCTTTACCATGTGGTCAATATTTGCTACATCGGCAACAATTGTTTGCTTTAAAATACGCCATCTTGCCACCAGAATACCAAATGTATTTTCAATCATCCTTCTTGCACGAGCCAGGCGGTAATTGAAAATTCTCTTTTCCATGCTTAAATGTCGTCCTCCATAAGGTCGCATGATGTACTTTTTCAAAGGAAAAGCCTCATCGGCAACAAGGGCATATGGCACTTTGAGATTTGTATTTGGAATACAATTATCGTCTGGGACATTCAGTGAACCAGACTCTAGTCGCTGACCAAAAACACTGTTTTTAAAAATTCCACCATCACTCTGGGAACCATATGCACCTATATCCACCAACTTGAATATATAATGTGCATCACAGCGTGCTAATAGTACTACACTATGAGTTTTTTTATAATTAAAAAACAATCATCCACTGTTTGCTGGTGCCTGTATATTAATATGTTTCCCATCTAGGGCTCCAATACAGTTAGGAAAATTCCATAGCTTGTAAAATTCTTGGGAAATTTGTTGCCATTCCCCAGTGTTTGGTTCCTGCAGATATTGTGGAGATAGTACCTCCCATATAACTTTACAGACCTCGTGGATGATCGAATGTACTGTTGTTAAGCCCATTTTATAACTCCAGGCTAAACTCTGCATGCTAACGCCTTGTGACAAATACCTAAAGGAATATTAAATTTATCAATAAACTTTATACATAAAAACCAGAACTGTGACTTACTGTAGAGTGATCGCAATTTTTTCTTCTGGGCAGACTCGATCCGATATTCGCCTCTTTATAAGCTTCGGCTCCAGTTGTTTGTATAAATTATTGAACACTTTTACAGTCATCCTTGTATATTTAAAAAATTGATCATGGTCCTTCTCCTTCATTGGAAGGAATGTGGCTCGATAGAAACCGTCCTTATAGCGTGTCGTGTATATGGGTCGAGTTTTCCATCGTCTCTCCCTTCGTGTAGTTGTTCCCACAAAATGGGCTGCACCTAGTATAAGCATACTTGCTGCAGCCAACAGGTAGTTTGCCTCTTGATTGTCCATTCTCATAAAATAAAAATAAACCAAAATGTTGGGTTAGGGCTGCCGATGCTCGTGGCACGTGTGTCACTTGTCGCGCTTTAACTTGTGAATGCTCCTGCGTACGTTAAACTATACGGCAATTTATAAAATAGCTCGCGGTAGACAACGTCGGCGTTACGTTTGCGGCCGCGTCGGCGGTAACGTCAAACGGGCGGGCGTCAATCTATAAATCGAGCTTTAGTGTCATTCTGATTATATTTCCTATGGTGTCATTGGCTATAACCTTAAACTCACACTGACATTTCGTGCAATGTCACCAACCGAAAAAAAGTTGATTTCGGGTTTGGTAATGGTTCATGACCGCACTCAAAATGGATGCGGTAATGGCTTTGTTAAGACAGCAAATTAGAAAAAATGTATTAAAATATTCTGACTGGCAAGAGTACAAGTTAAAATTAGAAATATGTGAACTAATTAATTTTCTCTGTTTACCTTGTTAGGAAACAACATTTATAAATATTTTCTTTATTAGTCAACATTTTGGAATTGGAATTAAAGATAAAATTGTAAGTTATATAAGTAGAAATTTATTTCTTTACTACCTAACGATTTGTGTATTCATCTTTAAAGTTTAATTTTTGAAGTAGAAATAAAATTATTACCAAATAAATTGTGAATCAACCAGTAGGTATTAAGTCTGTAAAAGTAGTAGTAATGAGTTATTAGGTATTGTAGATAATTGTTTATTACTTGATTTATGGAAGGCAAGTTATTTTTCCACTTCAATTTTTCAGAAAGAATAAAATCTACTTCAACAGCATTTGTAATCAGTTTTTTGTAAATTATTGAAATGGAAGGATGCTATTTGAAATTTTTATTGTTTTTGATCACAGCACCTACTGTCATTGACCGCTCAATGTTAATTGCGCTTCAATAATTTTCAATTTTAGACTTGTGTCAAGATGGACAGCAAATAACACAAACTAATAAATATAGTGTAAAAGACTATTGGAATTTTAAAACAAAAATTGATAAAATTAGACTTCCCAAAAATTATATTCTCTTCTCTCTAGAAGCTATTTTCATTATTTATAGACTAATATACCAAATTTAGCAATAGACAATATTGAATTATACTGGAACAACATTATGAAATTAACTAACATGCCTAGGAATAAATTTAAAAATGCAGTAATGTACAGTTATCACCAATAAAATCGGGTACACTTACGTAAATAGATCTATACTAAATTTCAAATAAGCATACAGTACTGGTACTAAGTATTAACCAAAGTATGACCGTTATTGGTCCAAACAAAGTAATCAGTAATCACTAATCAATATAACCATTTGAAGATCAAATATATTATTTTAAATTGTCAAGTTGACATTCGGTATTTTGGTATAAATATAAAAAGAATAAGAATAATAAAAGGAAAACCGATAAATACGGGAGAAAAAAGCTGGCCTACGTTTTTTTTGCATTATATAGAACAAAATTATTATAAAATGGGAGAAGTCAAGCAAACTTATATTTTTCTAATGTAAAACTGAGTTTGAGTTTAGAGCGCCAACTACTGAATTCTTATTTGAAATTTAGTACGGTGACAATATTTTTACATTTTGGTGTTGTTTAAACGGTCTCCATGCTCCTAAATTACAGGTAACTGTAATTATGTAACTATGTTATGCAATTGACAAGTCAAAAACAATATGTTTACAATATAAATAATAAAATTTACAAACAGGGAATGTATAACAATAAAAATTAAATTAATATTTCGTAAACTGTTTGCAATTATAGCTTGCAATAGATATATCTGTTTTGGAAGTTCGTAAATTTTTGATCAGGAGATAAGTTGTATTTTTACTTATATTAAACTGAGCGGTAATTGCTCTTTTTTGCATGGCCCTAATTAGCTTATCTACAATTCATCTTTTTTTGAAATCATTCAAATAATGGGAAATGTTTACTAATAACTGATTTTCGACGTTAGGTGACAGCGAAAAATGTGATAGGTAGTTAATTTAAATGCACAGGTTACTAAGGTATTATTGTAGAAGGTGAGTGTACATTGGGAATAAATAGGTGTATACGATTTTTTTGGCGACAACTGTACATCTTAGGTTCAAACTATTTTCAATACAAAAACCAAATTTATAAACAAAAATTTGGAGTTGCAATGGGTAAACCACTATCTAGCATAATATCTGATTTAATTATGCAAGGAATAGGGGAAAAAACTATGTAAATTCAAACACATCATTTTATCAGAGATATATAGATGACATCATTGTTGCAGATTCACAAAATATTGACAATATCTTTAACGTGTTTAATAACATACACTCGAGATTGAAATTCACAGTTGAAAAAGAAAATAACATTTCAATAAATTTTTTGGGCTTAACTCAATGACTACAATTAAATATGAAAAAAAGTTAATAAATAATTTAGTTTTATCATTCCAAAAATTTCATAAACAAAATTTAAAAAGTATTAGAACCATGTAAATAATAAATAATTAACCTTCACAATTTATCAATATCACAATAACTAGTAGATTTTAAAAAATATGGTGTGAGACACGCACACAACTTTCTTTTACAATGATCTTATAATTAGTAAAAAATTTTCAAAAATTACACTTTCTACAGAAACCGTACAAAATAGAGAATTAGTTGATAAGACAAATTTTTTCTAAAATTTTAAGCCGAATTCAAAAATGTAATAATATACCGGATGTTCTGTTTAAAATAACAAAGTTGATAGCGACTTTCGGTATAACCGAAAGTGATATCACATTCAAAATATTGTAGTTGTAGTCACTTTTACACCTAAAATCCATAGCCAAAGATTCAGATTTACAATTTTATTAGTTCTCTATAATGCCCTATAAAATAGGAGTTAATTAAACAAGGAAACCTATTTTACAGATATTCAACTGGTAAATCATCTATCTCACATCGATACACATTAAAAATGTAATGCTTGAAAAAATCTTTAGAGCTGTTTTTGAGAAAATCAAAAGAAACTGAAAATCACAACAGTAGACACCATATTTCTGGTTATGCGATTTTCTTCAAAAGCTTGCTGTCGCATCTAGATAGTACACAAAACTTATATATGAAGTTTAATCGCCATACATCTTTTTGTTTTTGAAATATTCTGTTCACAGACAGACAGACAGGCACACACGCACAGATATACAGACCAATGAACAAATTTTTTTTTTTGGGTTCAGGGGGCTTTATAACGTGAAGGTCTGTTGAACACTCAATTTTGAATTTTTGGGGTCAATCCAATACTTCCTTTATTTTAAAAGGAAGTAAAAATAAAAATGAAAGCCAAAAATAATAACACAATAAACTTACAACGTAATTGTCTTGGTAAAGAATTTAATAATAACTATCAAACCAATTATCAAATATTCTCTACATTCTCAAATTATCTGATTTAATAAAAAACGAACTCAACAAATATAACTTTCAGCTTTTAAAAATTGACTGCAATAATTGTGATGCAAATTATATAGATCAAACTAAACAAAAATTAAAAAATAGGATATATCAACTGTTCTTCTTCATGTGCTGTGCTCAGCCCTCTGGAAGTTGGCGACCACTATAGATAGAGCCTCTCGATTCTTAGCCAACCTGAAAAGTTCACCAGCATTGTGGATGCCAGTCCACTCTCGAATATTTCTGAGCCGCAACATCCGTCTCCTAACTGGTTTTTTTTAAATTTTGCCTTTCATAATCAATTGAAGTAAACGATACTTTTCTTCCTGGAGGATATGGCCATATATGCAATTTTTCTGCATTTGATGGCAACGAGTAGCTGTCTCTCAGTGTTTGCTCGCAGTAAAACTTGTACATCAGTAACCCAGTCTGTCGACGATCTTCTGAGCATTCTGCGGTGGATCCACATCGTAATTGCTTCTAATTCATGTAGGGAGTTTACCTTCATTGTCCATGTTTCCACACCGTAAAGTAGGACTGGCCATATATAACACTTGACCATATGCTGTTGCAGTTTTAGATTAAGGTTATCATTACAATGCAGAGGTCTCATTTTTTTTAAACACCTCTGGCTGCTTTGGTATGACATTTTACTTTCTTTTCAGGATTTAGGTCTTCTGTAATTAACTTCCCTAGGTATCTGAACTAGTTGATACGTTGAATATTGTGTTCACGGAGAAGTAGTACCACGTAGGCTGTTGAGTAAAGACCATACATTTACGTTAATAATTAGTCCAAGTTCCACACTGATAGTGTTAACTTCATTCAAAAGACGTTGAAGTCCATTCAATGTGTTGCAAAAAACAATAGTATCATCAGCATATGTATTTGTTATGAGTTCACTGAATGAAGCTGAGTTCAAGACTGCCTTTATTTTTCAAATACAGTTACAACTAAATACATCACTGTATATACATATATACATATAACACTAATGGTGTTCATGAGAAAACTGTCGATTTTAGTGCCCAGCTCAGTATTTTCTAAAGCCTAAAACAAAAAATCTGTAATTTTTGGTCAGGGCCACTTTAAATATAGTTTGTTTTACAATGCTGTCAAGGTGACATTTGTCCAAAATCAGACTAAAAAATCTCACACCGTAACAAGCAAGACCAAAATCTTATTTTATACATAAGGGACTTTCTCTAAGAGAATTGTTGAATTGGCGTAGATCAAGAATGTCTTGGTATGAATAATGTGCTATTTAGAGCACCCCTTGCATTAAAGGTTAAGTTACAGAGCGTACCAAATATATGGAACCGGCCTAGTTATTTCAAAACTATTCAAGCTAAATCGATAAAATTTAATATGCATGCTGTTTACAAAGCCTTCTATTATTTCCACAATTTTATTATTTTTTTAATTGACAATGTCGGGAGCTGCACAGCTAACTTGATTCTTTTTAAATAGGAAGGGGGTCAAATCGCTTACTGTTTGAACTATGGCAAGCGGCATGTCGCTGAATTCTACTTTAAAATACCTTTCAAACGATATGCAATTTGACCCCCTTCCTATTTAAAAAAAAATCAAGTTGCTGTGCAGCTCCCGACCTTGTCAATTGCAAAAATAACAAAATTGTGGAAATAATAGAAGACTTTGTAAACAGCATGCATATTAAATTTTATCGATTTAGCTTGAATAGTTTTGAAATAACAAGGCCGGTTCATACATTTGGCACTGTATGTATATGTATACATCTCGCCTGTCTGAATATAACAGATGCTATGTTCACCTGCCCAACTGCAGCTATGGAAGCCATGCCATTTTGCTTTAATATCAGACATACGTTTTCAACGCTATGTTTTGTTATTTATGACTTCAAGAAAAAAGAGAAATGCGTAGTCTTTATTCAGTTCTTTGGCATTTGCTGAATGTGTCCTGTCCACTGCAGTCTCTGAAGTTTAATATATGTTGATGCCTTTGGTTCCTTTGGTATCTCATAGAGTTAATGTCCATATATCATTCTCTAGTTTTTTTTCATAATTGTTCCATAAATTCAACGCACGATCTTTCATTTAAATGTATCGAGCATTCTTTCTCTTCCTGGTAGGAGCATCCAGGTTTCTCCTCCGCATGTAATAACCGGCCTTAGGATCGTCTTGTAAAGTTTTAGTTCCTCTCATTGCCACCATCGATCTTCCTAAAATTGTAACGTCCCGTTTTATTTTGGCGTTCCTTATGAACTGCGTCTTCGATATTGATTTTGCATCTCTAATTTAAATAGCCATGCTCACACCTCTTTCTTTCGAATGTTGCAGCAAAGCAATTTTATTTTTCCAAATGTGCAACCTTGGATAAGAGCGTTCCTCGATTTTGGAATCAATCGAGACCTGTTAATAGGGATTTTATACTCATGATTCCCGAGGTAGCCAATGCATTTTAACATGCTTTTTGGTTTGATACAATCGCTGGGCATTCTCCAAGAAGCGTCGCTTGCGTTTGTTAGGCCCACTTTCAAACTAAGGGTATGCTCTTCTATATTATTTAGTTTCTTTACTAATTAACGTGGTAATTAGGCCTCTATCTTCCTGTGGTATACTTTCTGCGGCATTGTCCCATGGAAGTTACTTGCTGAGCACACTTCTCGCAAAGATCTTCGACGAGGGAACGCCTGCGTTATCTCAAGCTGTATTCACACCTTTGATTGCTGCTCCTGAGAACACCATGAAGGAGCTCCCCGTAAAATAGCAGTAAGTGCATACAATTTGCATAATTCAGTGGTTTTTTTTGTCGATAAAGGCAGATTTGCCAGCTATGAATTAACGTGGTGATATAACAAAGAAAATTGTATGACACTCATTAATGACAAATAGAAAAATTAGTTCACGAGGCATAACCAAGACAACAACAAAATTTCTTGGAAATTTTTTGTAGGTAGACCAACCTAACTGTGAGGGTTTGTGTCGTTACAATTTTCTTATCAAATCTGCATTCAAGCATCAATTCATATCTGGAAATTATTTCCATTCCAACAATGTCCTAATTTGCCCTCGCGTCCCGCCCGGGAAAATTAATACGACGTTGGAATGCACTCAAAAAAAAATTCCGGAAAGAATTGATGCTCTTATGAGATTATATGTTACTAGCAGTCCAGTGAGACAAATGTCTCATTTAATAAAACAAAGACCGTTCTGCAAATAGAACGCGTATTCACCACACGTACGTATATGACGTCATTGTTGGTAGCAAACTACCAGTCGCATTCGCCTTGATAAAATTTGCCTAGAATCTAACCTAAAAAGTTCGGATTAGGATAATTAAGATAATAATTAGTGTTAGAGACTGAAATTCGGTTCCTGACCTGACATGACCATTCCAAACATATAACTTTCATAACTTTTTTCTCTATCTCTTACGGTTTGGCTGCTGAAACAGCGTCCCGGACACACAAAACAGCGTCCCAGATAAACCTATTATATATATGGATAATATTCTCGCACGGGATCATGTAACTTTATTAGCTGCTATCAGATGTTATGGCATTATCAATTAGGGAGCTACTGAAAAACGCATGCAGTGTGTATCGCTGCGATATCGTTTTGAAGCGCAGTGCGACCTTGAATGTCTGGCAAATTCATAATCAATTTTAACAGTTTGCATGCCGGCAGACAAGCGTTCTTCTGTCGGTATTAATTAAATTAAAGCGTCAGGTTTTGCTTGAATTAATTGTTAATTACTGTTCCTGGGCTTTTTGAGCCAATTGTAAATTACTTACCATTGGTATTTGTGATACGGTTGGTGAAATTAATTAATATTTACTTACTGTTAAAGACTTACAAGATAGGTGTTGATTTGTTTTAATAGCTAGATTTGGTTTATGTTGTGTTCAACAACTGCTGCTCGCTTGTATAAAATTCATGAAGCGTTTTTGTAACCTTAAGAACTTCTGTCTGGTCCTTATTCACGCCATATTCTGCAGAGGGTTAGAGCTAACTATTAGGGCTATGCTAGCCCTCGTTTAAGGGTAGTACAAAACGTTAATGTTATCTGCGTATTCCGTTATCTGTTTTGACGTAAGAGATTTAGGGGCAATGTCAGTAGGTGTTGCATTATGCTACTCAGAATTTGGAAAATGCTGTTTTATTTATAATTTAACAAAATGGTGTAGTGGCTTATCCAGAGACCTCAAATTAACGTCAACTTTCTGTTTTCGGTCACGAATTAATAATCTATTATGCATTCATCAGAGTAACAATTGTGTCTTTTTTATTGACGTTAAGAATTTTTCGTAATACCTTCGTATTATTGTACTACAGTTTTTTACATATCGAGAATATGGAGGGCATGCAATTGAAAATGTCTTCAATCTTATGATTGGTTGTTAAGAAATATAAACTCAATAGTGCACCAATTTTTATTATAATATGAATTAGAGTGCTTTATTAACCAGGCAAGCTTATCCCACTAGATTTTGTGTCACAGGGATTTTAGCGTTAAGCTATTGGCTGCGCTGACCGGTAACCGTGCGTTCTGTCGTCTGTCAACCAAGCAAAACTAGAAACCGTTGGGAGTACGTACTATCCAATCCAGACGAACACTGCATGCTGATTTAAATCTTGGTGCATTCCATTACGATGCTAATTATAATTATAGTCTTCATCCAAGTGTGGTTATTGAAATCTATGTACAGTGTGTAGGTGTTGTTCTGTGCTGTCAACTGTGTCTGTCAGTTCTATTGAGTTCTGTCACTCGTCACTGTTGTTTGAACTAAGGTACTGTTGAAGCTTTCTAGTTTGAACCACTTGCGTGTTAGTTAACAGTGTTTTATGTTTCGATTTTGTCTGTTTTCTTTTTATTTGTTTAAAAACCAATCTTTTTCAAGACGGTACAATTAAATGATATGATCGTTGTTATTCCGACTTACCGTATGCTAATTGGAAAGTAACTAGAATTTGAATTTGCCGCCACTTCCAGTGACTCAAAATGGCGGACGAGCTTGCTCGTATAAATATAGTACCTTAATATGAATAATACAGTAATATCAGTAGGCTTCAAACTGTCAAGTTACTGAACAGTTGTCAATTTAAGAATGGGAAATCTGGAAAAAATAAGATCTTTTGAAAGGTAATTGTGAAAATCATGTACATAATGGTAGGTTCTTCCGGGGTTATACCGTGGACTTCGATTTGAACTTGAGTATTTCCTATTTTGAGAATCATTAAAATTGAACTTTTTGCCGTTTGTGTTGGTGGGGGAAGGGACTAACTCTGAAGGAGTAAATTTTGACACAAAAATGTGTCTCCCTAAAAAGAAAAATTGACGTATTTTAGGATTTTTCTATATATATAAAAATAACGGAATTATACGGGGTGGCTCGTTTTAATTGGAATGCACTGTATCTGTAATGCAAATTTAGGTTAAAGTAGATTTAACAAATTTTGTAGAGCATACAATTTCCTACAACTGTTGTATTTACTATTTTCTTCTATCGCTAACAGATATAAAGTCGTAAAGATGCGTTTAAGTTTGAAAAAACAAGTAAAATGTAAAATGCAACCAGACTGTTCTTCACCTTGAGAAATGTCATTGTTAGACTTGGAGGGTTTCATCTGCTGATGTCATTCATGGAGTGCATAGGGTTTATCATGGCTGGAAGCGGTTTGAAAGAGCTATTAGCGACAATTTATGTAAAAAATAACATTGACAAAATCCTTTCAGGTGATGCGTACTCAATGGCTGTCAGAGGTAATATGTTGGTATGTCGAGCTTTGGCGTGCTTGATATTCGACACCGTCCAGTTTACTGATGAAGAACGTAAAGTCTTGGAGGATATTTTTTCAAGTGAAGATAAGAATGTGGTACTCAATGCTCAGGATAATACGGATTTTCAGGCAGTTCGATCTAAACTGATTGATGCATTGAAAATTTTTAAAGAAAACGAACCTACTTCCCAGCTGTGGGTTCAGTACTGCTAGATGACTACACTGATTGAGCTGTATATTGAAGCAGAGCATACTGGAAATTGGGAGCTCCATCATGCTACGGTCCAAAAAATGATACCTTTCTTTTACGTAGCCGCTCACTTCAATTACGCCAAAAGTGCACATCTGTACCTTCAAGATATGTTGACATTGAAAAAAAAAGATGGATCGCATCGACTATCAAATATTTACGAAAGAGGGCTACTTTACGGTTCGGCAGTCTCATAAATTTTGGTCAGGGATTTAGTCGGACATGACCATCGAACAAACTCTAATAAGATCAATGTTGGACCCCTCAGTGAATGAACTTTATTCGTGTGTTTCATGATCCAAATGCAAAACGAGCAGCAAGCACTTTGACAGCCGAACAATGATTTGCACCTTTGTATGGCGGCAATGAGAAATCCAATTTGGAAAATTTAGGGTACACTCCTTATGTCAAAGGAGTGAGAAAGAACACATTCAATTTATCCAGGCTATCACCCACCAAAGACGCAGTCCAGCATCAAACTTCAAGAACATACTTGTAAGTGCAGGCTTGGCTTGGGCACGATAGAGACTCAACTGAATGGGGGTGGAAGAAGGATGCTGTTGGGTTACTAACTGCAGTACCAATGTTGAAGGAAGCTGCACCTCAGGTCTTGCTAAACTTTATATCCTGCCAATGCAAAAAAGGTTGCGCTGGAAAGTGAACCTGCAGAAGGTCGGGTTTGAAATGCTCCCTACTCTGCATTCACTGCAACGGCAACTCGTGCGAGAATGCTGTAGAAGCCTTCGTCGATCATAACGAGGAATTTGGTGATCCAGTCGCCACAGATTTGGCTGATGAGACAGAGGAGGACACTATTGAAGGTGTTCAGAGCCCGAATAAGAGACAGAAACTAGAGTCAAGGGACACTATAACGCTGTTTACATTCCTGATTTTGGTGAACTAGAACCTCGGTAACTGATAGAGATAAAAAATATAAAACGTACACGTCTTATATGAAATTTTATGTTCTACTAGGGAGTTAGTAAATTTTTCTCGAAATTGCACTGGACATGAGATACTCACGAAATACCGAACCTAGTCGTACATTTTACTTGTTTTTTCAAACTTATACGCATCTTTACGACTTTATATCTTGGTACCTACTAGAGATAGAAGAAAATTGTTCATGCAATAGTTGTACATAATTTTATGCTCTAGAAAATTTATTAAAACTACTTTAACCGAAATTTGCATTGGAAAGGAGATATATAGGAAAAACTAGATTTTTCCGTGATTTTGGCTGGTTTTTTCAAGATGACGGCGCGCGCACAGGCGCGCCAAGGTCGAAAACTTGGATTTTACAACAAGGGACCAGTTTATAAAACATTAAAAAATTGAAACTACCGGAATAATTACGATCGCAGATCACTAATTGCACTGGCGTATAGTTCTCGAGTTATTTTGAAATACACTACGATCATTCCCTTTTTTTTTTTGCTTTTAACACCTAACTTCGCCACGCTCTCGCGGCTGAATGATTAATCGGAGAAAAAACCACACGTACACAAAATGTAGGAAATTTTATCCTCTTTCATTTCATATAGGTTCAACATTTACGAAATTGGATTGTTTTAGAATAATTTTAGAAAAAGTAAAAATTTCGGTTTTTTACACAGTTTTTGGTTAAAAAAACGTATTTCCGGTCAAAATTCTTGTTGGCAAACCTGATATTCGTGTACAGCGACCCAAAAAACCTATAGAAACCAAATATCAAAACTCCACCAAAACTTTCCTCTATTTTCTACCATTTGACTGGACTAAAATGCAGCGTGATTATCTGAAAACCCTTCGAGAGAAGCTGAAAGAGGGAATTAATTTGGGAGAAACAGATTTAACAATCAAGTACATTAGGAGAACTCCCCAGATTGTAAAAACAAAAACCCAGTAAGCAAAAAAACAATTGGGTGCTGGGTAGCAGAAATATCATGGTTATACACTAACATAGCATCTATTCGAGCAAAATTTTCTGATTTGAAAACAGTAGTTATGGATCTGCAATCAACATGCAGTCTTGTAACCGAAACCTGGATCAAACCCGACATCCCTAACTGTATTCTTAATATTTCTGGCTATATTCTACACAGAAGTGATAGAACTCATGCTAAGAGTGGTGGAGTCTGTGTTTTCATTTCTGCATCAATTAGCAGAGAGCGAGTTACTTGTAATGTTATCAATCGTTTTGATACGCCAAGTACTAATCATGCACAAACTTCTGCACCCATAAATAGCATTCAAAATGCCAGTGATAGTCTTAGTAAGTTGCTGATATTTGGAGCCTACAATTTCCCTGAGCTTGTGTGGGATCCGCCTTCGCCCCAAGAAGGCAATTCTCAGGCGGCTAACTTTATGAACGCAATTCTTGAAAGCAACTTAACTCGGCTGGTTAAATTTGCTACTGGATATAGAAATGATAATACTCCGTCTCTCCTAGACTTAATATTTGCTTTAGATCCTAATGCAATATCTATTTTACAATCGTTTCCTCCGATCGGTATAAGCGATCATGTAGTTATTCGCGCTACATGCCAGCTAACTATCAATGCATCGAAGTGCACCCAAAGAATAACCAGAAGAAGTTATAACGCAGCAGATTTCGAAGCATTTAGTGTTTATTAATGAATGTCAGAAGCGGCTAAGAAAACTATGTACCATTAATTACCAAGTTGCTTTGTTGACGAGCGTTTAGATGTTTTCCCAAATTTTTTGGAGAATGAGCGCAATAATAACAGCACTGAGTTCGTTGAAATTACTGAAGATAAAGTCAGTGCGCTATTAGAAACCATGAAGATAGATGCATCGCCGGGTCCTGATGAGCTGGACCCAACATTATTTAGGAACCGTTCCACGTCCTTGGCTAAACCTATAACGAGACTAATTCCAAAATCTGTGGAAGAGGGAAAAGTGCCCACTGCATGGAAAAAAGCTATTGTCATTCCGATTTACAAGAAAGATGCTAAATTTGATGCAAAAAATTACAGACAGGTATTGCTGACATCGTTAATATGTAAGAGTATGAAGAGAATTTTAGCAAAGGAATTGACTACCTTCTTCCTTGAGAACAACATACTCAACATTAAACAGCATGGATTTATGCCTGGAAGGTCAGTCCTGACTAACTTACTCCAGTGTGTTGATGAGTAGACGAAACCAATCGATCGCAATGAAGCAATTGACGTTTTTTATCTTGACTTTAAAAGAACATTTGATAAGCTGTCGCATCGAAGACTTATCCAGAAGCTTGAACAGTTCGGAGTTAGAAGAAATCTTCTAGCATCGATGACTTTTTATCTCACCGTACGAGCTGTATTAGGGTAGATGGTCAATTATCACGAAAATGTTCTGTCAAAAGTGGTGTCGCTCAAGGATCTACATTGGGTTCTGTACTCTTCAATGTATTCATTTATGATCTTGCAACAAAGTTTAAAACAAACGCGTCTTTATTTGCTGACGGCACCAAATTTTTTGTCAACCCTATAACCAACGTAAATAATCTGCTGGCAGACATATTAGTGTAGAACTGGTGCGAAGATAAATACACTGTGTTACATATGGGTTCTAATAATCCCGACAACGATTTTGTTCTTAAGATCTAGGTGTAGTAATAACAAGGGATTTAAAATGGAATCTTCACATAGGTAGCTTAATTCAAAAAGAGAATTCTGTGGTGTATTTAATACATATCAATTACATTGAAACATGTATCACCTTTGTTACTAATCCACATTTACAAAACCTTTATTCGTCCCCAACTATGCAGTGCCAATTTGGAATCCCTACTTCGCTAAGGATATTCATGCTCTTGAACAAGTGCAGAGAAGAGTAACTCGCTTATGTCCTTCTATACGCCATTTACCATACGAACAGCGGCTGAGTGTTCTGGATCTCCAGACATTGTGCAGTAGAAGACTGCAAGGTGCTCTAATCGAGACTTATAAATCTTGCATGGATATTATTTTGTACAAATTAACGTTTTTCTAATTAATAATGATGAAGAATTGGACATAATTTCAAGTTGGTGTGCGAAGAATTTCGTAAACTGTGTCGACAGCACTTTTTAACAAATTGAGGTTTTTCTGTAAAGAACGGTCTCGATGGCAATATTGTGAACTCGTCTTCAGCTAATTGTTTCAAAAACGCATACGATAAACCGAATGCTATCTAATCTGAATATACCTTAGTCAACAATTTTTTATTTATGAATATGTTCAATATTTGAATCCAGTACGTACCTAAAAGGAAATATCAGGAACACTCAGAATAGAAGACAATGGAGAGAGATAACGCAAGCCATTAATTAGTTAATATAAAATGCATGAATCACGATCTTCAGACTTGAAGAATACGACGAGACAGAGAGAGAGATGTACGTAGATTATTAATTTACTTTGTCATTTTTACTTTCTTTTACGATAAAAGAAGTATTCGAAATTGAGTTTTCAACAGATCTTCACGTTTTAGAGTCCCCTGAACCCAAAAAACGTGTTTTTGTTTATTGGTCTGTGTGTCTGTCTGTGAACAGAATATCTCAAAAACAAAAAGAGGTATGGCGTTGAAACTTCATATATAAGTTTTGTGTACTATGTAGATGCGACAGCAAGCTTTTGAAGAAAATCACATAACCGAAAGTATGGTGATTTTTAAATTTTAAAAAAAAAAATTCAAAAACGGCTCTTAACGATTTTTTTCAAACTTCACATTTTTATTAAATTTTTAATGCGTATTGATGTGAGATAGGTGATTTTCCAGTTGAATACTTCTTTTGTTTTTTTTTAAATTTTTTTTAATAACTCCTATTTTAAATAGAACACCCGGTATATTATTGGATTTTTGAATTCAGCTTAAAATTTTAGAGAAAATTTGTCTTATCAAGTAACTCTATTTTGTACAGTTTTTGTAGAAAGTGTAAGTTTTGAAAATTTTTGACAAATGCCGAAATATTAAGAAAGGAATTAAATATAGATATAGCCGTTATCGCTGAAACAAAAAAGAAAGGAAGTGGTGTTGAACAAATTGGAAATTATATACATATCTGATGGTGTTCCGAAAGAACAAAGAGCCAAAAGTGATGTATCCCTTATCATATTAAAAACTTTAAAAAAGTATATAACAAATTGGAAAGCAATTAATGAGCGTATAATGAAACTTAAAATGAGTCACCTAGGACACAGGCTTACCATAATTGGTGTCTACGCTCCAAATGAAGATGAAAATGCAGAAGTAAAAGATCAATACGAAGAATCTTTGAATGAAGCGTTGAGAGAAGTAGGAAATATGAGAAAAATTATTGTAATTGGGGATATGAATGCTAGAACAGGAAAAATAATCAAACAACCTGGAAATAATAACAGAAGAAAAATGGACAAAGCACTTCAAAAATATGCTCACAGAACAAAGAAATGAATTTCAACAAATACCAGAAGAGGTTAACATACAAGTCGAAGGTAAAGAGTTAGAAATAGAATACAATCTACTAAAATCAGCCATAAAGGGTTTAGCCCTGAATTAATAAAATATGGAACTGATAAATTTCACCGAATGATAAAACGATTATTCGATAAATGCCTAATTGACGAAACAATACCATCCGACTGGAAAGAGAGCTGGATCACACCACTACATGAAAAGGGTTCAAGAAATCAATGTGAAAACTATAGAGGGCTTTCCGTGACTAGCACATTTAGTAGACTCTACGGACGAACTATAACAAAGCTTATTACCAATGACTACCAACTATATCAAACAGAGGAACAATCAGGATTTAGAGCCGGCCGTTTAACAATGGATAATGTATTCTGCATAACACAAATAATAGAAAAACGCATGGCAACAGCGAGGGAAACTCACCTGGTATTCGTAGACCCCACAAAAGCATACGGCAACATACAGATAAGAAAGTTATTTAAAATTCTAGAGGAATCCCCTATTAACGCTACATTATAAAAGCAATAAAGGAAATGTATAGAGACACATATGTTAGAGTGAAAGTTGGGACAAAGCTAACATCTAACTTCCAAGTCACAAAAAGACTCAGACAAGGATGTTGTATTTCGCCAATTTTATTCAACATATACTTAGACGCAGCGCTGAAGCAATGGAGAAGGTAATGTGAAGGGATCGGCATACCAATAGGAGACAGAACAGTATATACTTTACACTATGCAGATGATCAGGTAGTAATTGCCCAGGACTATGACGATGCAGATTATATGATGAGAAAGAAGAAGTGAAGAATATGCTAAATGGGAACTATCGGTTAATCTAAATAAAACAGAATACATGTGTATAGGTGGTATGAACCAAGACGTTAGGTTGGACGATGGAACATTGATAAAAAGCTGTGACAACTACACATACTTAGGAACAAAACAGGGAAAAGTGAAAAAATGATTAGCAGCAGAATAAATAATGCCAGAAAAATAACTGGCACGTTAAATTCTATCCTCTGGCAAAAAGACATAACAAAAAAATGCACATATATAATGCTATTATGAAAAGCACATTAACCTATGGATGCGAAGTATGGCAAATAAGCAGAAACATGGAAAGAAAACTATTAACGACAGAAATGGATTTCTTAAGAAGATCAGCAAAGGTATCAAGGACAGAACATGTGAGGAATGAATAAGTACGACAGCGAATTAAAAGAGAAACAACAATAATGAAAGAGATATGGCAGAAGCAACTTATATGATACGGACATGTCAACAGAATGGGAGAGGATAGGCTTCCAAAGAAAGTAATGGAGTGGATAACAAGGGAAAGGAAAAGAAGGGGACGTCCTAGAGAAACTTGGGAAAAAGGAATAAAAATAGCAATGTCCAAAAGAAATCTTCAGGACGAAGATTGAGAAACCAGAAGTCAATGGAAATTCGGATCCTGAAGGCGACCGCAGTCCCTGTAAAACCGGCAATATATATATATATACATGTTTTCCAGCATTGCAAAGCCCAAAATGGTATATCTTCCTTACTATACGAAGCCCAAGACCTACTTTTGGGTTTTGGGCTTCGTAATTTTCACGTGTATAAAGGTGTTATTTCAAGTTTTTGGCATTACAGGGCACGTCTGGTGAATTTTCAGTTTGGCGGGTAAGGTCACTATATATCGCAAAATACACGCGTTTAGTTCAGAAACATTTCGTATAGGGGGCGTACAGTCGCAGTGTATAAACATTGTGGATATTTTACCAATATTACCCGCCCTAATATATTTTGGGCATTATAGGAGTCCCGTAAATCTGGCAATAGCGCATTCATTTAAAAAGATTACAGCAGTAATTTCTTCTTAGTGAAACAGCTTCACGTTTGCATACACCGCCCGATTCATAAAAAGGGCGCCAACTTCTCATGCTCTTATTATTGAATTTAGACCTATAAAACTATATATATTATTAAACGGTGCAATTACAGCTACATTTAACGACCACAATTTTTAAATTGCCTTAAACTGTTTAGAGGTGTGGTATTAAACTTTGTAGTTTCAAATAAAATACCCTGTATCTTTTTAGATATTTCGGCAAATTATCAAATTACCTTTCGAACGATACCAATTAGGGATTTCTTTAAATGAATAAATAATGCTATTTCTTTAGTAAATGCTAGATCTAGTAGCCTTGATCGTCACAGGCGGAAACAAAAGAAAACATAGATACTGTAGTGCAGTTATTGGTTAACACTACAATTTTATGCAGTAAATAAAGCGTGTTCCTGTTACAGTTCATTCTACATGCGTTTTTTATAATGGAAAGACTTAGTGAAAAATTTGATATATTACAGTTGACTGCATTTTGAAGAATTACTGTGATGCCTGTTTAAGTTATTAATATTTTTCAAGTTTTTTAAACTTATGTTATGTTACATATACGGTTTACGTAGTTTATTTAGTAAATTGATTAATAATAGTGTTACTAAATAGATTTACTAATTTTTATTTGTATTTAATCGTGGTTACTAAATCTTACTTGTTATAAATAAATTTTACCTGTTGGAGAGAAAAACACTGATTCAAAGTTTTTATTTGTTTAATTTATCAAATGTGTATAGTCAAAAATATCAAATGTAATAGAAAAAGCTTACACTAAAATGAAATTATTAATAAAAATAATGTTAAGATAAATGAAAATATTAAAGAAAAACATTGAAATTCAACTCAATGCAGCAGATATCTATAACAGATTTTTTAAAAATAATTAAAGGATATTCCATATTAAAAATATTTTACTTATATCTAAATGAATTATAAACGAAAGTTTTAACTCGCACCCAGTTAAGATTTCCCAGGGTATCTTTATTTTGAGAAATTAATGTTTCACACTGGTGCTTTCTTGGTGCAATCTTTCTCTTTATATGATTACGAAAGTGGTTTAGAACTACTTTTTTTTCGGCTTCTGACCATTGATGTCTCCCGGATACTGAAATGCAAATATAATTTGAACATAATAAGTATAATTAAAAAAATATATATACCATTGTTTTTCACAACCATTGCTTTCGCTTTATTACTTGGTATCTCCTTTTCATTTTTCTCTCTGTAACGTTTTCATTATATCTACCGTACTGATTTTCTTCTGAATCTACGCCTTTGTCTTTAGAAGTCTCTTTTTTTACATTATTAGACAGTAATATACTGCTTTCATCAGCAGCTTCTTTTCTTCTCAGTTTTTCTTCTATGTTCCTGTTCGTTTCAGTTTTGTTTCGGGATAAAGACGCTACTCGATTTAGGACTCGTTCCGAAAGTGGAACGGATTCAACTTCTTCATCACTGCTTTCTGAATCGGAACTGTAATAGACTTCTCGCTCCAGTTCGATCTCGTTCAAACTTTTTCCCTTAAATTGTTCTCCTTTTCCTTTTTCCAGTAGTAATAGGATCTTGGCTACTTTTGCCGTTTGATATATATCCTGCGGTAACCTAAAGAAAATAATCAGCGTATGGAAGACGGATTCCACTAATTAACATACCTATAGAATTCTTCATGGGTTTTCTTTGTATGACCCATGAAAGTCGCAACTTGTTCAATTTCATGTCCCTCCATATCCATCAATTGTAATGTGGTGGCAATATGTTTTCTAAACCTTGTTGAAGTTAAATGCATTGCATTTTTGGCACCACACTTCAAAGCGAATTTTCTCATTATAGACGCTCCATTCATCCATCTGTCTTGGGAATCTGGATTAGCAAATAAATATGGATTTTCCTTCGGCACTACGAAAGTAGTACTTCTAATTTCAAGCAAAATGAATATAAATTTTTGTAGTCTATTGGAAAATAAAATAGGAACAGGTCTTGAGCGCTTTCCACCAGTAATTACTCTCTTAAATTTTTCTGTTAATATTTTTTCCACTGGTGAACTTGAGCCACTTGAGATTCGCTGACGACATCGTTATACTTAGTAAAGACCACCGAGAACTACAGGAAATGATTAACGAGCTCAACAACTGCTCAAGAGTAGTTGGACTGAAAATGAACAAGACGAAGACTAAAATAATGACAAACGCAAATAAAAATATAAACATCACTTTAGAAGATACTCCGTTGGAAATTGTTGATAAATATATATACTTAGGTCAACAAATCTCAACAGATAAAGAAAACATGTCCGAAGAAATAACAAGAAGAATAAGAATAGGGTGGTCCACATTTGGAAAACTTAGTTATATTCTAAAAGACAAAGAAGTCCCAAATTATTTAAAAGCAAAAGTTTACAACCAATGTGTCATCCCGGCGATCACGTACGGATGTGAAACCTGGAGACTTACTAAAAAGAACTCTCAGCGGCTGACAAGAACGCAAAGAGCACATGAAAGGCAAATGCTTGGAATAAAAGTAATGGATAAGAAACGAAACACTTGGATACGCCAACAAACAAAAGTTAGCGATATTATGAAAAGAATTGCACAGCTAAAATGGCAATGGGCTGGTCATTTGGCTCGTAGACAGGATAATAGATGGACTAAAGCTACTTTACAGTGGAAACCGCGAAGCTACAAAAGAGGAAAGGGAAGACCAAGTAGAAGATGGCGGGATGATATACAAGATATGGCAGGAATACAGTGGATAACGTTAGCTATGGACAAAGAAAGATGGAAAATTTTGGGGAAGGCCTACGTCCAACAATGGCTGGAAAAAGGCTCATCGTGATCGTGATCGTGTAAGAGATTTTATAAAAGCCTCATCATTTTTGGAATTTCTAGCGGATGAGGTGTATGTGTCGATTTTTAAATATTGAACATCACCTACGCGCTTTCGGTTAAACATTACTGTTAGGGCCAGAACGCATTGAGTCAAAATCCTATAATTTTCTTTAATTTTCGGATGTCCACTGTTTAGATTGCAATTATCTGCGAGAGTATTTATGTAAGTCTGGAGAGCTAAAATGTCACTTGTTGAAGGCAATGCTATTGGTTTGATCCAGTTCTTTTCTTTTAGATCCTTTAAAGCGAGACTTGACATCTCGCTACACCAGTGACCTTCTATCAACTTTTTCAATTCCTTTATTTCTCTTTTTTTCTCGGTTGAGTCGTCCCATATAATGTTTGGAATATTCCTTTTTTCTATTAGTAGCTTTAGAGCAACATCGCACAGAGTTTTCAGATTTGTGCCCATATGCAGGGCAAGTGACGGCGCTCTAAAAGTTTTTGTTTCAATATCATAGCCGCTGACGAGTTTTGCTGCTGCAACAAATAATCTGAAAATTTCTGGTTTCAGAGCATCAAATAGTCCATTAATCTGGTTGTCTAGTGATCTCAGAGCTATCAAAATTCTACCCATTTCTCTCAATTTATTTGAAACAACATTGGCAATTTGCTGCCGTTTGTGTTTATTCAAAAGCGCTTCTCCATACAAGCAAATTATCGGATTGTTTTTCGCCACTGAGCTGATATCATCTGGACGCATTAAATCAAACACATCTCTTTTTAATCGGGATTGTTTTAGAAAATCATGATTTTTTAAAACTATCGATGCTGAAAAAGTTTGAGACCTGGATAAACAATGTTTTCCGTGATTTGTGAGGTCTGCAGGGCCTGCTTTACACGTTTTGAGGTGTTTATATAAAAGTTTTTTACTGTAATAACCCAAGCAGAATGTACAGACGAAATGGTCGACAGTTAGATCATTTGAGTTTCTAACGGGATTCAAAACTCCTTTTTCATTTTTTAAATGGAAATATCCTAGTTTTCGTAATGAAGCTATTAAAGCCAATCGTTCTTTACTGCGCGGTTTTAAACTCTTAAGTAATAGTACTTCCTTATTTTTTTTGTGATGGCGAAAAAGATGCCTTGTGAAATGGGTGGTAACATCTTCAAAACATATAGGACATATTGTTGGCCTCTCTCTAGCAGACGAATTTTTAATACAATCTTGTCTTTTTCCCTACAAAAGTAATCCACTCAATACATTAAATTTCACACAAAAACGAATAATCTACCGTAGTATTCGCAATTTGCTTAGTATTATTTTGATCTACGTAAATATGTTCAAAATACGTCACACTCGACCCTCCTGAACACTGAAACAAACAAGTTTAAACGTAAGAATAAGCACAAAATAACTAATTCTCAAGGTAGCTAGTGATGAAGTATTTTCTATCGGATTTGAACAGTTATTTATTAAATATAGAGTTGAGTGTTAGAAGTGACATTGAGCGACATTCCTTTTATTTTGCCTCGATAAACAAGTCCAATTTCGGGCCATATTGGGGATAAAATTAATTGGAAGTAAAGTCAAGGCTAAGAGAGACCACAAGAGCAATTGTGGAAATAAAGTGAAAAGATAAAACACCAAACAAGGGTGAGAAATAAGCCTTAATAATAGTGCATGCTAGGTTAGGAAAGATAGCAGTAAAGACGAGAATCGCATGAACTAACAGAGATAAGAGCAGCAAATTTATAACTCGAGGTGTACGAAACTCCTATTTCGTCAAACTTGGGATAGGCAACCCAACTTACAGAAGGAGGTATAGAGGGTTGCGGAAACTCAGCGAGGAAACTACAAAGTATGGATTCAGACGAATACCTTACAGATGAAGGGGAAAGAAAGAAAGATGATATAGAAGACTTATTTAAGAGAAGCAGAAAGTCAACCAGAACACCGACAAAAGGGGAAGGTAGCAAAGAAAAAATAGAAAATCAAATGAAGGAAATGATGGATTTAATGAAAAATCTGGCGAGAGATATAAAAGAGATTAAAAACGAACAGATTAATAACAACGAAGAAACAAAAAAACTGAAAGAAGAGATCAGGCGGTTAAGGAAGGAACAAAGTGAATTTAAAGATGAAATAAAGGAACTAAAGGGTACCAACGAAAAGGCAATGAGGGAAATAAATGAATTAAAAAAGGAAATTTAGAGAACAAGTGAAAGAATGGAGAAAATGGAGGGAGATAAAAGGAGAAAGAATATAGTCATACAGGGGTTAAAAGTGACAGCAACCAACACAAACATGCTAAAGGAGGAAATAGAAGGATTCATGGAAAGGGAATTGGGAGTAGTACTGAAAGCGGAAATGGTGAGGAAACTGGGAGAATATACGTGCCTGGTGGAACTGAATAGCAAAGGTGATAAGAGCATGGTGATGCAATGCAAGAGTAAACTCCGTAACTTAGGGCAGAAAGTATATATAAATGACGATTTAACGCAAAACGAAAGAAAGATTCAAACGTCAATAAGGAAACAAGCCAAGGTGGAAGCAGCAAAAGGGAAATCAGTTAAAGTGGGATATCAGAAGATGATATGCGACGAGGAACTATGGACCTGGAGCAGAGAAACTGGTAAATTGGAGAAGTACGGCACCGAACAAAACAAACAAGACAAAACGCTAACAAAAAACGATTAAATGAGATAGGTACAGGACAGGATAAAACGGCAGCAACACATGCAATGGACATTAGGACAAACGAAAATATATGGGACAGAATAGGAACATGGAACGTTAGGAGCTTAAATGGCAAGGAGATTGAACTAATCCAAGAAATTAAGAAGTATAAAATAGAAATATTGGCAATTACGGAGACAAAGAAGAAAGGAATAGGAGAAATAATAATAGAAGATTATGGGCTGCTATATATTGGAGTAGATGAGGGAGAAAGAGCCTCAGCAGGAGTAGGCTGTGTGATAAGTCCGGAGTACATGAAGACGCTAGTGGAGTGGAAAGCAGTGAGTAAAAGGTCAATGAAAGCAACATTTGCACGAGGGAGTCAGGAGAAATTGGATATAATAATAGCATATGGACCAGGAGAGAATGATATGAAGAAGGAAAAGGAACAATTCTGGCAAGAACTACAAATGATATATGATGAAGGAGTCAACCCCACTATAATCCTAGGAGATATCAATGGAAGAATTGGGAATGAGATTGTAGGGAGACAAGGAGTAATGGGAAGATACGGAGAGATTACAAGCAACGCGAATGGCGAGAGACTAATAGATTTTTGCATACAGAATGGTTTAGTGATACTCAACTCCTTCTATCAGCATAAGGACAGACACAAATATACAAGGGAAGAACCAGGAAGAAGCGAAAGATCGATTATAGACTAAATAGTAACAGAGAAAATAAATAGAAGAATTATAAATGATGTGAGAGTTTATAGGGGAGCTGAATTATCGACTGATCACCACCTACTAATAGCAAAAATGAAAAACAAGAAAGAAGATGAAGAAGAGAGGTTGAAAGTGGAAGTAAATAGGAAGGAAGTGAAGATGATTAATATATACAAACTGCAAGACCAGCAAGTAAAAGAGGAGTACGCAGAACAGATCGCTAAGGGGATACAGGAAGTGGGACAACAGATACAGAGAATGAATGTCGAGGAGATGTGGGATAAATTTAAAGAAATTATCTACAAGGCTGGAACAAAAGTATGTGGGATAACTACAACTGGAGGAAATAAGAAGAGAACAAGCTGGTGGAGTGAAGAAATCAAAAATACTATAAGGATGAAAAAGAAAGCGTGGAAAGACTACCTGCACAAGAGGAGCGTTGAAGCTTACGCAAACTATAAAGTAGCGAGGAAAATGGTAAAGGATAAGGTCAAAATAGCTAAAGCTAAGGAATGGGAAGATTTTGGGACCAAGATGGAAAACGACAGAAGAGCGAACCAAAAGCTATTTTACAGGGTACTGAAGAACATGAGAAATAAAGGAAGGAAAATCGGGACGAGACAAATCATGGACAAAGAGGGAAGGGTACTAATGGAGGATGACAAAATTATGAGAAGGTGGAAGCAATACTTCCAGGAAATGTTAGAGGGAGCAGAGATAACTGAGGAGGAAATGGAGGTGGAAGTAGGCGAACAAAATGAAAAGAAACCTGGAAGAGAGAGAGTCAGTGGACAGATGGAGGAAGCACGCGACAGTATACAACTAGACGAAGTTAAGAAAGCAGTGGCAAAGTTGAAGAATGGGAAAGCTGCAGGAGTTGATGGTTTAAAAGCAGAGCTACTTAAAGAAATGGGAGATGAGGGAATGGGGTTTCTACAAAGAATTCTTAATAAAGCATGGGGAACACAATCAGTACCAAAGGAATGGAAAATTTCGGTTATAGTACCAATTTTTAAAAAGGGTAACCAGAAGGACTGCGCAAATTATCGAGGGATATCTCTGCTCTGCTCAGCTTGCAAGGTATATGAAATAATCTTGGAAGGAAGATTAAGAAAGGAAGTAGAAGGAAGGCTACATGGGGCACAAAGTGGATTCAGGCCTGGTCACTGCACACAAGACCATATATTTACAATAAGAAATATAATTGAAAAATCGTTACCATATAACAAGGAAATATATATATGTTGTATGGATCTTGAAAAGGCCTTCGATAAAGTGGTGAGAAAAAACATATGGGACATATTGGCGAGAACTGGTAGTGCAAAGAATTTGGTAGAAGCTATAAAATCTTTATACAACAAAACGGAGAACATAGTAAGGAAGGACAACATGGAGACGAACAAATTCAGAACAATGCAGGGAGTGAGACAAGGCGGAAACCTTAGCCCTTTACTTTTTATCACATTTATGGATGAAATAATCAGAAAAGTAAGCAGCGAAAGTAAGAAGATGAAGGTAGGATACCACAAACTGGAACCGGTGGAAGTGAGTGAATGCGCATTTGCAGATGACGTTGCAATACTGGCAAATACGGAAAAAAACCTTCAATTAAATGCAGATCTATGGACGAATGAATTACAAAAAAAAGGAATGAAGATAAATATAAGTAAGACCAAAGTACTTGTGATAACAAATAACAATGATAGAAGAGTAAACATACAAATTAACAACAAAGCAGTGGATCAAGTAAAAAGCTTAAAATACCTAGGAATGACTATTGAGGAAGGTGGAAGACAAGAAGAAGAAATTAATAATAGAATATCGACAACGGTAAAAATGTTTCACAGCATGAATAGAGGGTTCATAAGTAAAGCAGAAATCAGCAATAGCACAAAAATGTCAATTTATAAAACCATATATTTACCGACGTTATTATATGGATGTGAAACATGGGTACTGACCGAGAAACAACACAAAAAGATTCAGGCTTTAGAGATGAAGTATCTTAGGAAAGTAGCAAAAGTGACGATAATGGATAAGATTAGAAATGAAGAAATAAGGAAAAGACTGGGTATAGAGAGTGTCAGGAAGATTATAGAGAAGGCGCAGTTGAGGTGGTGGGGACACATGAAAAGACTGAATGCAGAAAGACAAGTTAGAAAAGTGTGGGAGGCAAAACCAATTGGAAGAAGAAAGAAAGGTAGACCTAGAATGACGTGGGATGGAGAAGTGGCAAAGATAATGAAGACAAAAGGAATATTGTGGAATCAGGCAGTGACTATAGCGAGAGACAGAATCAGATGGAGAGCATTGATAAAATAGGGTAGAAACAGTGTTGAAACAGGTGAATAAGTGAGCGTGATGCGAAGTCAGAGAGTCAAAATACTGATAAAACTGCTGCCGACAGGGGGGAAAACGTGAGTGAAATGTGAAGATCGAGTGGGGCTAATTTCAGTGAGAAATGATTGAGGCATTTTTATATAGAGTTTATTTTTTTTTATTGGGATAGAATAAGTTTAATTTACGGTAAATGGAGTTTTAATTATTTTCATATATGTTTAGACGGACAGAATAAGTTCAGTTACTGTAAATGAAATTTTTAGTTTATGTATGGAAAGGCTTAACACACCCTCTACACTTAACAGTAGGAGAGGGATGGATTATATATATATATATATATATTATTAAAGGAATGCTATTTCCAGAAGTAGAACTCCTTTCTTCATTTTGTAATTCTTCGATGGCGGAAATACAATTTAAATTGTCTTCGCTCATAGAAATCTATTAAAATTTCACACTTATTATGAAATCAAAAAAGTGGTAATAGTTACATGCCTGTTTTGTATATGGTATGTCATTAGATTCTTGAGCCGAAAAGGCCGAATTTTCAGGAGAAGATGGCCGTTCAGCATCTGAGGGAAGGTATTCGCTACCAGAATCTTCAAAGTCTTGAAAACTATTTACATCACTTTCCTATTTAGTACATTAAAATGAGTAAATTGTATCATTTGAATCAGAGTAATTTAAAAAAAACCTACTTCAACTATTGAGCCGTCACTTTCTACCAAGTCATAATGAGTCGATTCTGCAGGTGAAGTTGTAAGACGATTAGAAACAACAGACATATTTCCTACGTCTGTAACATGTCCTGCAAAAATGCCTTTGGTTGAATTTTTAAAGTTAAAGGATAGTGCAAAAATAGTGTGATTGGCACTTATAATGTCGAAAGTGTATTAAATATTTCCGTACAATTTGTAAATGGTATTTCTACGCTAACATTTACTTTGCGCCTTGAAAAAATTACGAGATTAATTTTCAGAAATTATCATAAGGAATCGTAAACATCAATTTTTTTGCTAGGGAATGTACTGAGTTTCAGAATCCAGAACTAAATAACTGAACAACCAAACCATTACCTAATATAACACATAGGAAGTAGTATATTGTTGGTCATCAATTTGTGTATGTAGGTACTAAAGACACGCAGAATTTGTATGAGTTTATTTTATGACATCCAATAATTGAAACCAGTAGCTGAAGCGCGTGTTGTTTGAGGCTACGACAGCGTAAGTGATTAGTGTTGCCTCTGGTAAATTTTGAATTGTACTATAATTATCACAATAATTGTACTAGTTTTTTACTTAATTATCGTAACGCAAATTAATTATGATAGAAGTATTTTTATCTACGACCACTACTAAAAGTAGGCCTTTTAGCGCTAGCTTGTTTCACTAAAAGTGACGTTTTATAGTTTACCGTGTTTAAAGAAATCAGCTGTTTACTTTTAGCACATGTGCTAAAAGTGAAGCGAGTTCAAAACTACAATTTCGAACTGCAAGTGAAGTTGTAAAGCTATTCTAGTTGCTTCTTGCGTTACAGGTAAAACGTTTTTGAAATAGTTAAAGCGTTATGTAATGAATACAGTCATATGCGGAGTATCAATAATTACATTTCGTAACTCACTTTGACAGCACGGGCGTGGCCAAACAATCGCCACCGCGGCGCAGGCCTACTATTCATTATGACATAAATTAAAAGCGTCGCAGATGCCAACCTTTCTTAAATCGATATTTATGGATTAATAACGGTAAAATTAAGGTCGTAGATAAAATATTGTATGCAACGCGTGCTAAAAGTCGTTTATGCGCGAGACATGAAAATTATGAAACGAAGCCGAAGGCTGAGTTTCATAATTTTCATGTCTCGCGCATAAAAGTCGACTTTTAGCACTTGTTGCATAAATAGCTATTATAGAGATCCTCTGTTTAGTTTTATGTATAGAGGGTGTTTGTAAATGGCTAGCAAGATCATAACTTCGTTAATAATATAGAAAAACACTTTTTGCTTGAAATAATAGTAGGTATATAATCTATAAATTGCCATAGAACAATTTAAATCACGGCCTCCAATTCTTGCGTAGTGATATATGACTTTGGTTTTTTAAATCAAACACCCCGCATATTTTAAGATATTTGAAATTAGCGCTGAAATGCTTTATGATATCAACCTTACACTAACATTTTGGAACTTCTTATATAAAAAAATACCTAAAGTAGGTCATACTTGCTTACGATATTACTACTGTACTGCAACTGAATAATTTTATTTTGTCTGTATTATAAGAGATGTAGAAATATATTATTATTGTGTCTACAACTAAAATGTGCTAGTGGATGTGTTTTTTAAGAAAAACATTAAATAAATATAAATACTTCGTTACATTATATTTTAACTAATATTAAGAACTGTTAAAATTTTAATTAGGTACAGGAAATTCTTAGGCATCTCACGTTTTTATCCGTTTTTAAACTCTTGTTCCATGATACGTCAATGCACGCCATTCTGTGTGATCTTAGGTTGATATTGATGTGCAAATAATATCAGTGTTTATCAAATACTGAAAGTAAGAGAAAACGGACGGTTGGCTGTTGTTAAATAATTATAAAATCTACACGTTAGGCGTATGTTACGTAGATGCTCTGCGTAAAATGTTAGTTAAGAATAAATATTTATTCACTCACTTGTTTGGCTCTGCTCGGCTAGAGTAATTATGAATTTGGTTCGATCCATTTTGCAGAGAACCACATGCACACACAACGCACTGATCAAAACTGCGATATTGGCAATATTTTCATATGCCCGTCTAAATTCATGAATCATTTGTGATCCTAGTTGCAAGTTTATTATTTACTAAATCATCACGTCGCATGCGTATAATTAGGCAACAGCGCTGGGATTCGTATTATTCGCGTTACATATGCAAAGATACAAATTGGCTTCGTATAGTACGACGAACAAGTTTGGCTTTCTAGAAGCTGTATGATAGATATTCAACTGTATCTTAAAATAATTTACCCCTCTCAGGGTGCCTCCACTTATAGGTAATTATCGTTTAAAATAATGTGAAATACACGGCTGTAACTATAAAGGAAAGCCCGGGCTTCTTGGTGCCTACAGACCTTACTGGGCTTGGTATTGGTAGCCGGGCGTGTATATATATATATATATATATATATTGGTTAGCCATGGCACTTTCTTTACTATCCTGAATTACATTGGTATTGAAAGGAATGCACTCTCGTTAATAACTAGCTATCTGAGTAATCGGACGCAAATTGTTAAACTAGATGATGTTGTATCTGATCCACAGCCGATCACTCAAGGGGTGCCACAGGGAGCGATTTTAGGTCCACTATTATTTTCAATATATACATCAATCTTTATGAAACGTGTAAAATTGTCTAAAATACACATATTTGCAGATGGACATAAATTATGATTTACAGTATGTGTATGATACATCTATTCAGCATTCACTAAAAATTAATCCCGATAAATCTGCTGCTCTTCTTTTTGGAAATAAAAATGCTTTTAAAGACATGGCTACTACTATAAAAAGCACTATGAATAATGTTCCAATTTCTATTGTTGCTAAATGCAAAAGTCTTGGTGTAATATTGGACAACATTTTTAGATACAAAGACCAGATTGCCAGATACATTTGTCAAACTTATCAATTTCTTAGGAAGTTATATCCTCATAGATCCTATTTAAATATTGAATTTAAAAAAAAAATTTGGGAAGCATTTGTTTTATCTCAATTTAATTTTTGTTCAGCTGTATATCATTGAGCAAGAGATAAGGCATCTGCACAACGAATTCAGAAAGTTCAAAATGGCATTAGAAAGTACAATCATATATCACATAAATTGGCTGATGCTTGATTGGTAGCAATGCAAAATCATAGAATTTTGCAGTGTCTGTGTCTTTTTCACCAAATCATTCTTTATAAAAAACCACCCTACTTATATAATACGATCACTTTTAGAACAGATGTACATAACCTTTCTACTCGATTTAGAAGTCTAATTTCACCTCCGCAACATTCTGCTGCTTGTTTCTAGCGATCATTTTCTTTTGACATATAACCTCAAGAGCATTAATCCTTTCCGAAAATTTTTTTGAGTGCATTCCAACAACGTCGTATTAATTTTCCCAAGCGAATTAGTGCTCGAATGCAGATTCGGTAAGAAAATAGTAACTACACAAACCCTAAAAAGAAGTAATCCATACCTCCAAAAAATTTCCAAGAAATCTTGTTGTTGTCTTGGTTACGGCTCATGAACTAATTTTTCTATTCGTCATTAATGAGTGTCGTACGATTTTCAGGTATATCATATGTACAATAGCTTACCAAAACTCTATAAAATATATAGTCTAGTGCAATTTAAACTTAAATTACGATGTAATTCCCCTAGTTCCCTAGCATTAAGCACATGATAATTAGTAACATGTCCACTTAAAAGAGGGAAATATATCAAAATTTTCAGAATTTTCCTGTCTACGTCCTGTTAAAATAGAGTCCTCTTAACGGAGATGCCCTTGCAGTTAAACTACATTGGTTCCCAACGGTGGCAGAAAAAAATTCCGCTTAATAGAGGGGTCTGCTTAATGGAGTGTCCGTTATGAGAGATTTCACTGTATATTTACTGATCTTTTTTTAAAAATAGTGGCAATGTTGCTTATATATAATATGTTTAGTTAGTGCTCTTTTACGATTTTCAACTGCGGCGTCACGGTATTAATTTTTATTTTCTTTTAGTATTTACGTCAAGTAGAATTAGGCAGTAGATTATGTTATTGTGTCAATTATCTTTTAAATCAAGGTTAGGTGGAAGATCAGAGGATTTAGGATATTTGCTTATACCCACCTGAATCTCGCCTTGTGATTACTAGTTATTTAGTTTTTTAAATTAATTTTGTGTTTTTGTTACATTGTAATAAAGTAATTATTTACTGTGTACCTATTGTTTTATGGAGTTAATCGGCTTTGCCGTCTATCTGTAATAATTATAATAATAATAATAATAAAATTCTCGATATGTGAACACAACTGTATATCGGTACTGTCTGCTTGATCGAAATGTCACACATACCAGCCAACGCCGTTACAATTTAACAGACACTGCCGTTATTTATACTGACTAGGATAATTTCTTAGCCTCGACCACAAAATTTATACTCGTTTGATATTTGCTCAATATTGGCCTAATACCGTTAAATACTACTAACTGAATTTAAGTATGAACATGAAACGCAATGTAATACTGGATTTAGAAAGTTAAATTGCGGATTAAGTGGTAGAGCAACTTGCAGAATTTTTATTCTGCGGCTGAACTTTACCGTATTTAATTTTTATTTTGATTCTAGGTCAATGCATGTATTTCATTAATAAGAGCCTATTATTATTACTGTATAATTACAATCTACTTTTGTTGTAGATATGAAGATATGAAACTTCCCTTGGATCATACATCATTAAAAGAAACATTCAAACAAACACAATCACCTTTACATAAGACACTATGGAAAATAAGTCTTGTAGTTCTGCAGAAACTGCACCCTCCAAATCGCAGAGCATGAATAGCAGTGAAAGTTTTGATAAGATATCTATTAAACAAGAAGTTATCGAATTAAAGGATGAAAATTATGAAAATAAAGCATTTGACAAAATTAACATAAATACTGCTTCTAGTGAAGAGGAACCTTATAGTGCCTACGTTTGTGAATACGGAACAGCACAGAAAAGCAGTTTAGTTACACATATGACAACTCATATAGGAGAAAAGCCGTACAGTTGCTCTGTTTGTGAATACGGAACGACAAATAAAAGTCTTTTAGTCAGACATATGAAAACTCATACAGGAGAAAAGCCATACAGTTGCTCTGTTTGTGAATACAGAACAGCAGTGAAAAATAGTTTAGTTGTACATATGAGGACTCATACAGGAGAAAAGCCATACAGCTGCTCTGTTTGTGAATACAGAACAGCAGTGAAAAATAGTTTAGTTGTACATATGAAGACTCATACAGAAGAAAAGCCTTACAGTTGCTCTATTTGTGAATACAGAACAGCAGTGAAAAATAGTTTAGTTACACATATGACAAATCATACAGGAGAAAAGCCTCACGGATGTTCTGTTTGTGAATACAGAACAACAAATAAAAGTCATTTAGTCACACATATGAAAACTCATACAGGAGAAAAGCCATATAGTCGCTCTGTTTGTGAATACAGAACAACACATAAAAGTGATTTAGTTAAACATATGAACGCTCATACAGGAGTAAAGCCTTACAGTTGCTCTGTTTGTGAATACAGAACAGCAGTGAAAAATAGTTTAGTTACACATATGACAAATCATACAGGAGAAAATCCTCACGGTTGTTCTGTTTGTGAATATAGAACGACAAATAAAAGGCATTTAGTCAGACATATGAAAACTCATACAGGAGAAAAGCCATACAGTTGCTCTGTTTGTGAATACAGAACAGCAGTGAAAAATAGTTTAGTTGAACATATGAGGACTCATACAGGAGAAAAGCCATACAGCTGCTCTGTTTGTGAATACAGAACAGCAGTGAAAAATCGTTTAGTTATACATATGAGGACTCATACACAAGAAAAGCCTTACAGTTGCTCTATTTGTGAATACAGAACAGCAGTGAAAAATAGTTTAGTTACACATATGACAAATCATACAGGAGAAAAGCCTCACGGTTGTTCTGTTTGTGAATACAGAACGACAAGTAAATGTCATTTAGTCAGACATATGAAAACTCATACAGGAGAAAAGCCATACAGTTGCTCTGTTTGTGAACACAGAACAACAGAAAAAAGTGATTTAATTAAACATATGAACGCTCATACAGGAGTAAAGCCATACAGTTGCTCTGTTTGTGAATATAGAGCAACAGTGAAAAGTGATTTAGTTATACATATGAGAACTCATACAGGAGAAAAGCCATACAGCTGCTCTGTTTGTGAATACAGAACAGCAGTGAAAAATAGTTTAGTTATACATATGAGGACTCATACAGAAGAAAAGCCTTACAGTTGCTCTGTTTGTGAATACAGAGCAACACAGAAAAGTAGTTTAGTTGCACATATGACAAATCATACAGGAGAAAAGCCTCACGGTTGTTCTGTTTGTGAATACAGAACGACAAATAAAAGTCGTTTAGTCAGACATATGAAAACTCATACAGGAGAAAAGCCATACAGTTGCTCTGTTTGTGAACACAGAACAACAGAAAAAAGTGATTTAGTTAAACATATGAAAGCTCATACAGGAGAAAATCCTTACAGTTGCTCTGTGTGTGAATACAGAACAGCAGTGAAAAATAGTTTAGTTATACATATGAGGACTCATACAGAAGAAAAGCCTTACAGTTGCACTGTTTGTGAATACAGAGCAACACAGAAAAGTAGTTTAGTTGCACATATGAAAACTCATACAGGAGAAAAGCCATACATTTGCTCTGTTTGTGAATACAGAACAGCAGTGAAAAATAGTTTAGTTATACATATGAGGACTCATACAGAAGAAAAGCCTTACAGTTGCTCTGTTTGTGAATACAGAACAGCAGTGAAAAATAGTTTAGTTACACATATGACAAATCATACAGGAGAAAAGCCTCACGGTTGTTCTGTTTGTGAATACAGAACGACAAATAAAAGTCGTTTAGTCAGACATATGAAAACTCATACAGGAGAAAAGCCATACAGTTGCTCTGTTTGTGAACACAGAACAACAGAAAAAAGTGATTTAGTTAAACATATGAAAGCTCATACAGGAGAAAAGCCTTACAGTTGCTCTGTGTGTGAATACAGAACAGCAGTGAAAAATAGTTTAGTTATACATATGAGGACTCATACAGAAGAAATGCCTTACAGTTGCTCTGTTTGTGAATACAGAACGGCAAATGAAAGTAATTTAGTTAAACATGTGAAAACTCATACAGGAGAAAAGCGTCATGGTTGCTCTGTTTGTGAATACAGAACGGCACATAAAAGCGATTTAGTCAGACCTATGAAAACTCACACAGGAGAAAAGCTTCACAATTGCTGTTTGATAATACAGAAGCAGTAAAATTTTATTTAGTTCAACATAGGAAAACTCATGAAGGACAAAAACCATACAATTGTTTTCTCTGTGAATACAGAACAGGAGATAGATGAAGGTCATTTAGTTACACATGTGAATGTGAATGAATTAAGATATACGGATGGGACAGTAATTAATATAATTATACATTGAGAATAATGTAAGACTGTATATGACTGATTTATGCAAAATTAGACATAGGGCATTTACTTAAAGTTGCCATGGTGTTTGTAAACAAAATAACAACACAGTGACTATAGTAACTAATTGAAACTGGATTATTTCATTGTAATATCAAAACCGACAATTGTTACTAACATGGGTAAATTGATTAATGCTAAAATACAGTTGTCAATGTATAGTCTTGCATTATTCGCACTGTATCTAACAGCAATGAGATGACATGAACAGCAAAATAGAATGCTTGAGTAAGAAAGAGAAGACCATACGAAAAAATTATTTTAGTAGGCATGTTTGGTTGACATCTGTTATAATTAAAATGAGTGTCAGGCCCACTCGAATATTTGCTACTATGTTTATCTCATTGCTATTATATACAGATTTGTGGCGGAAAATGTGAACATAGTTAATCAACTGTGCTAGAGTATAGTTTATGAAATTTGTTTGCGTTAGACAGAAATATAGATACTAATATGCGATTAACATCTGGTATCCGCAGAATCAAGGTGTTTTATTTTTAAAAACATTGAATTTTAGGGTACTAGATTTCAAATCATGTATTTCTATTTCTGGCTAACGCATACCAAGCCAATAAACTATATAGTCATATTTATACCCATTCGGAGTCACGTGATAATCTAGTGACTTTACGTATGTCGATTTTAAAAATGCAATTTTAGGGTAATAAATGACATTTTGTTTTGTAGGTTATCATGCATCTGCCAATTTCTAAAATAAGGTTGTTTTTTCTCTTATACGAAATTAAACTGACCTTACAGGTTAAAGAAAACATAACGTGTCGTAAAATGTAAATATAATAAATATGTCGGCTGCTACATTAAAAACCCGCTGCGTATAGCAAATTTTAAGTCAATTTGTCAATTTCTGTTCATGTATATTCTGTTATAGAACCTATCTTGATTTTTGCCCATTGAAGCCTATTTCCTTCCACAATCTATTTAGGGAAGAAACTGAATGTGAAAAATCTCCAGATTCTTCAACCAAGCGTTTCTTTAAGCTTTCCGTGGTTACAAATTCTTTAGCTACATACATTTCATATATGGTGTCCCTGGTGAAGTTCTTGACTGCTTCGTCGACTTCCGTTTTTTGCATTCTCTACTTTCCAGCTCATATTTTCATTAAATAATGTATCGCACTGTACCCCGTCTTTCTTTAATTTATAAATTGTGCTCTCCGAGACGCTTAACGCAAGAGAAGCACGGCGAACAACGTTGGAGGGTGAAAATGTTGGTTTACCATTTTTAATATTGTCCTACTATTCACCAAACGCATAACATTCAAAATTAATTGTCCGATGGTTTCTTTGTATTTTCAGTTTTCTGCTCAACTAATTTAGGTTTTATTACCCTTATCTCTTAACTTACACTAAAGATTAATCTGACAAATTAGAAATGTCAAATTTTAAAATTAATCTTATTAATCGACATGCCTTTTTTTCGAATTTCTTCCATTTCATCTATTTTACTAAAGATGAACAGTGACAGACAAAAGTCACGTGACTCCGAATGGGTATAATTTTGACTATACTCTAGCACATTTGATTACCTATGTTCACATTTTCCGCCACCAATCTGTATAATTTTGGCCTCATCGGTATAATCATTTAATTTTGATAAAATTTATAACCTGTTAAATTGGTAAAATTCCAAGTGTCGATTTTATAAATAATTAATAATAATACTTAACAGTTGAACATTGTGTATTTTATATTAGTGACTATTCAACACTATAACATATAAGCCAATCACATTGCAGACATTTGCATTTTTCAACCAATAACAGCAGTATATCACTGAATATTGGGCACCATGCAAAATATTCACAAAACAATGTACGTACTCAAAAAATAAATAGCCTTGTTGCGAAGTATCGCTCAGCGACGATGTTCTGTCCTGTGATATCGCTTGGTTACGTAACACTAAACCCCAACAAACTGTGTGGCTTGTTTTAAAAATTTTAAAATGCTGTGTTTTGGAAGTATTCCGCTGAATTTAATTGAGAATGAATAATTATATTAATTGTTGGATTATTTTTCAATAAAGTTAATCGTTATGTATTAATATTGTTAAATAGTCGTCCCAAATACCACTCGAAGTGGATATATTTTTTTAAAATATTTTGCCATTTCCATAGAAATTATTGCAAATTTCACTCAACAAAATCACATTTAAATGTCACTCGCCTTCGGCTCGTGACATTTTTGATGTGATTTTGTATCGTGAAATTTAAACGCAATAATTTACATGGAAACGACAAAATATTTGTCAAAAATATATCCACTGCTTGTGGTATTACCCTTGAGAATATAATTCATGTATCACGTGACGCTATTTCAACCAATGAGGTGCATGCAAATGCCTAGTTACACAATATCACAGCGGTAGTAATTTATTTTCGTAATTGTTTTACGGGTGATCATAAATGGTTGTGATTTTTTTCTGAGGTTGGCGCTGTTAATGGTGGTTACCTTGTTGTCAATTTTAAGTCTATGTCAAATTTGAGGTTAGCAGGTTAGGTTTTGTGTCAGTTTTGACAGAAACTGACAAAAATCTAACCTGCTAACCTCGAATTTGACATAAACTTAAAATTGATAGCAGGGTAACCAACATTAACAGTGCCAACCTAAGAACAAAAATTGATATTTTGCATTTCATTCAATATACTCTCTTTCCAAATATAATTCGTGTAATGATTAATGATCGATGATTTTTTACTCGTTAAAACCGAAACAGCAAATTTAACTCGTGCTACGCACTCGTTAAATTTAGGTTCCGGTTTTAACTCGGAACAAAATCATCGATAATAATCATTCCACTTGTTATATTACAACTGATAATATCTGATATGCATTGGTTGTAAATCTGCCTTCTAATTTGTTATTGTTGGTAATAATTGTAAATATTGTAGTTAATAAGTAGCTAATAGTCGTAAGGTAGAATTGTACATTTTGTTTGCATAATATTTGTTCTATTATTAATTTGTATGAAATATTTAGGCGTCAAATATATTCCATTGATATTTACAAGAATTATTGATTTCTATAATCTCTGAAACTTGTTTGTGGCGTTTGCATGTTGTTCAGTATGTTAACCTAAAAAAGTTTTTTAATGGTGCAAACAGATTACTCAGGGCATTTCTTAAATATCTTGCACATTTTGTAGTTTTATTTCTGTATGATTAAAAGCATAAGTTCAATGAATTAATGCTTGTATTTGAAAACTATTGCTATTGCCAGTTTTTCTCGAGTAGCTTAACGCTTTAAATATTTCAAATATCTGTTAGCAGCATATAAGGGTGTCCCACGACGTGAAGTCACAACTTCCTGTATATAATCTTTAGACCAAATGTAGTTAAAAAGTCTAATAAAGTTATGCCCTGAAGTAAACTGTTTTCAAAATATAGTGTTTAATTATTATTTATTAAATAATTACAATTTCAGAAAAAGCCAATATTTATTTTTATTTTAGTTTAAATTTACTATAAAGATTGTTCAAAATGGCCACCGTTGCTGTCGAGACATATTCTGGTTCTTCTTAAGAGAGATCTGGTTGCCCTACGTAACATATCATTGTTATTCCGAATGAGTTCTGCTGCCTCAAAAATTCATCTCCTAAGATTTTCAACAGTTTCTGATGGTGTTTGGTATGCCAGATCTTTCATATGGCCCCACACATAATAATCTAAACAAGTTAAGTCCGGAGATCTTGGGGGCCAGGGGTGCTGTTGGCCTCTACATATCCTTCAAACCGTTGATTCAAAAATCGTCTTACACGCAACGCAAAGTGCGGAGGGGCACGGTTGTCGCCGATTTGGAAATCTCAACCCATATTCTCGAGCAGCTGCTACTGAGTTTCCATCACAACAACCTTAAATTTAATGAATATCGGTGTACTCTCGCATTGTAAAAGTAAACAACAACACTGTTATTAAGCGCAAACAGAGAAGTGAACTTTAAGGTGCTTTACTGTTTGACATACAAGTAAATATTTCCATATTAACATAGACAGTTTGTATCAAATACCACTTAATATCATTTATTGTATCGGCTGCTTCAGTATTTAACTAAAACAGGCCATAAATTCTTTAATAGTCGCTTTAGAGAAAATGACCTTTACCTACATGGTGTTTTTAATTAGTCTTTGTAAGCGGTAAAAGACTGATTCTTCAGTTCGATTTATGATGATAAATTAAAATAAAAACGCAGGGTCTGACAGAAATGAAGGGGTGAAAGATATTTCTAAAAATATGAGAGTTACACATAATTTGTTTAAGTAATAATTTTAGGCTCAAAAAAGTTATCAAACCAAACTTTTTTTTTAAATATTACCTCTTAGGTATATTTGGGTAGTTTAGTTTTTCCTAGAAATATTAACGATTTTCTGCAAAAAAAACTGCTGGATTTTAGGAGACTCCTGTAAATAATGGAAAACAATTGCATGTTATCAAAGCAACTGTTTTGTGAACTTCTCTTCAAATTTAAAGTAGTGGCTCTGTGTATTATGCTACAGATAGTGTTCAACATTTCCAAATTTAATCATTTAGAACTTTTTCTAATGCAAAACCCTGCATATTTTTATATTTTTTAAAAGCCCTTTTAATGAGCTTTCTTTTGATATGTAACTTCATACCCCTAAATTCAATTGTTTTTCAGATATGCGTATTTTAGCATAAAAAACCATTTAAACACTTGTAACTCTTCGAGAACAACAACAAACCAGGTTTAGATATTAAAAATTCAGCCACTGCTGAAACTAGAAAGAAGAAACATGAAAAAACAGGAGACAATTAAATCTCGAAAGCGATTACATTTAGGGCTAGTAAATGAAATATCAGAAGAAGCTCATTAATAGTATATTATGATACTAGTGTATAAGAACGCCTTTAATGCACGTGCCACGAGTTGAAGAGCACGACACGCTAGGGGAGTGTTTTTAACGTCGCTAGTGCTTTAATGGCTCTTATACACGTGTATCATACGCTATTTTTTTTACGATCATAACAGAATTATAAAAACTTAGTTCAGTGACACTTTTCTGTCACAGTCTGTTAGATATCTAGGTTATGTTGACAGTCAAACTTAGACAAAGCTTGTTTTAATTTAGTATTAAAAAAACGCCTCCAATGGCAACGTGCGAATAAGACGTATTTCGGGCGGTAATATTAATAAGAGTGCTACAAACGTCGCTTTTGACACTAGAAACAGTGCAAAAAGTACGCATTTTGACACGATCGTAGAAAAAAGTATTTTTCAAAAGTACAGAGATTTGCAGGGTGCTCCATTTAAACAAATTGAAATTATTCGATCTGAAAATTATGAACTCTCTATATAGCTTTAATACCCAGAGAATAGAAGGAGAAATATTTGGACATTTAGAGTAATTGAGTATAGGATTTTAGTGTAATCTCTCTTTGTTTTTTAAATCTGATTTTATTTGATTCTGGAATTAATTTATTCCTGCATTCCTAGCTTTTTCGTGTTTATTATTTTTTTTATCAACAACGACTGGATTTTTATTTTCTAAACCTGGTTTTAGGTTTTTCTGAAGAGCACAAGTGTTTAAATTATCATTTTGGCGGCATTTGTTTGTTATCTCTTGAAATAGAGTATCTTAAAGAGCTTGAATTGTTTTTTAATGCTAAAATACGCATATCTGAAAAACAATTGAATTTAGGGTATGAAGTAACATACCAAAAAAAAGCTCACTAAAAGAGCTTTTCAAAAATATACAGGGTGTTCCAGTAAAACCAATCCAAAATTATTAAATTTGCAAATGTTGAGCACCCCGTAAGTAGGGGCCTGGACACAACGCCCACTGGTCACAACGTCCACCACCTAGTATGGCCGCCATGTTGGACACAACGTCCACCGCAATTTTTGGTCATAACGTCCACCCTGGTCACAACGTCCACCGCCACAACGCCCACTCTGGTCACAACGTCCACCGTCGCATTTGGTCATAACGTCCACCTTGGACACAACGCCCATTTTTGTTTTACTTGTTATTTAATCAACCTTTAACTGCCTTCTTTAATGCTTTTTGAGCGGTGTAATGTTGTTTAGAATATTTCCAGCTGGTTTCTCATATAAATCGATATACGAAAAATAAGGATCCTATTATAATTATAACACTAAATATACCTAAAGATTCATTGGTTTGCGATACACCTCATTCGAAAAAAACGTTTCTTTATTGTTTATTGTACCAATAAAAACGTGATTGTAAGTGTTATCATTAGTAATATATTAGGGCGAGACCAGCACCATAACTCTTTTGATGGGCAAAATGATTTGTAAGCATGTAGCTCGAGTTTATATTTTGAAGATTATTATAACAAAACAGGATGCGAATTATGATTTAGAATTGACCTAATAACGCAAAAAGACTCAAGTTGTTTGTTTTTTGCAATTCTACTTCCAATTATGACACCATTCACGGAGTCGATAGTCATCCCTAGGGCGTTTATCGCTTGATAAGCATCCCTAGAGTGTTTACCAGGTAATCAGTTCAGTATTGGTCAATTTAAAAAAAAATGCATGGTTCTCCTTGGATGATATCAGTTATGTGACAGTTGAGTGTAATATTCCAACTAATTAACGTTCCTTGTCTTATATTTTCGAAGATATAGCGAGGTTTTATTAATTTCAAAACTAGCAGGACTGGCAACAATTTTTAATATATATCACTTAATTGAAATAACTGTAATTTCCACTGATCTGTTATTTGCTGTTTATGTTTGATGTACGAGGTATACTGGGTGGCAATGAGATAAGAGCCATGTCTCTATCTCATTTACTTATCAATGGATTTGCATTAAATTTGTTGCAAGAATATCCAACTTCTGCTTTTACCGGAAATGTTATTAGGTTTGATTTTTTAAAGAGATCGCCCTACATGTTTTATGTTTTTCGGAATCTAAGGCTTAAACTACATACGACAGCTGCTTAGGTATCACAATCTTATTTTAAAAATTTATTAATTAAACATCTTTCAGTTTTAAATAAATATAAAGTAGGGCATAGTGCGCATCGTTAGACTAGTAATTACAAATTCTATCCAATGGTACGATGTCTCTTGGTAGGTGCCATTTAAAAAATTAATTTTTCTCAAAAAACACGTTCAGCAAATTTTAGCCGTGTAGAAGGTTTAATTACATATTTTCATCGTAGCCAACCAAATTTGTAAAACTGGTATTGCACTGCCATTTCACCAACCGCACATTAAACATCTGGAAATATATCAGTGTTTAGGACTTGATTTCATACAAAACTGCATTGGTTGGATGTTTTCTTCGTTTTATTGATTTTAAGTTTGCTTTAGTCAAATTCTCTATTTCTGATGATGTGGTGTTCATTAAATTACTTATTTCCTCATTAGTTACTGGGGATAAAAATATGGTCGAATTATCTGGGGGCACATTTTTACAATTAATGTATTGATTCTTTAATTTATTTTTTATCCTAAGTAGGTACATCAGCCATATCTTTAGCAACCCCACTGAAATGTCCATTGCATTCATCAGCGATTTCCTTTTCATTCTGGAGTTGTGTACCTTTTTTTGATATATTTATTTCATGATAGATTTACAAGCAGTAACATTCATACTGTAGTTTTCAGTTTTGCAGAGGTTTTTCGAGTAAGAAATTTTACTTATTTGTTTAGTATAATAATTAGACTTATCTGTTCTTATTCAAGGTGGTAATATAGTGTAGGAATTGTTATAAGCTTATCGCATTTCTATATTCAAACTCGTTGAGTAACGTGGTATTTTTCACCATAGTTTATCGCATGTCAGAAACTAATGTACTACATTTCTATATTCAAAATCGTTGAGTAACGTGATATTTTTCACCATAGCAATGGCGATTCGTTTTACATTTGGCAACGCTCAAGTGTAGTTTTGGTGGCACTATCAGTCTATATAATACTCGAAGTTATAAAGTTAGGTTTTGCGTAAGTTTTGACACAGACTGACGCAAAACTTAACCTGCTAACCTCAAATTTGACAAAGACTTACAGTGCCACCAACAACACATTTCAGGGCTATGTTGGAGAACCACGACTGATCACACTGGTGCGCTGGACATCCTTGTTTTTCATTGTGAAAATGAGAGAGTTGACCGACACACCAGTAAGATGGTGCGACATTGTCGAACACAGCCCTGTATTGCCAAACAAGGTCCGTAAATATAGCAAGATTGGAGATATATGTCATCTCAATAACAGAAATTTTCGTCCTCACTGACAATAAATTTTTTGCAAAGCCGTCGCAATTGTGAATGGGAAACGTCACAGCTTGTCATTTAACTTTGAACTGCTTTTACCATTCAAGACCTGGTTTTCGTTTATTTGGTTTCCCCGCTGACTAAAAAGGTGATAAATCTGGGTTTAACAATTATTACACTGCAAGGTTTAGATTTCCCGCCATTTGGCGCCATTTTCGTGTCTACTGTATAGCGGAAATACATGGGATGACCTATATTTAAAATCTTGCTATATTTACGAACCTTGCTGCCAAACGCATAACATATACTGGAGCTGCTGATTGTGCTTTGGTACCAAAGAGCATTGCTCTTTGTTGGTACATAGAAAATAGTTCTGCTCAGCTTGGTTACTTTTTGACGTTTAGTGTAACTTTTATAATAAATAAATAAGTATTCGGAACACGTTAGAAATATGATTTTATTACTCGCTGACGCTGACGCTTCTACTCAAACCAGCCATACTTGTTCAATAAATAGTAGTTTGTATACCAAGGCACTGAAGTATAACTTTTTATCACGAATGTGGATTTAGTTGCCGAGGCCCGTAGGGCCAAGGCAAATAAACCACATGAGGGATAAAAAGGAACTTCAGTGCCGAGGTGTACACTATGTTTTATTTGAAATCGAGGAATCGTGAAATTACAACATTTTAACCAACTTTTGTAGGTTATGTTCGGTCGATTGACGTTTATCTGTCGCCTCGCCATCTACAAAAAAGTCGTAAAACAATGGATTACTTCACTGCCGATTTCTCGTATTTTAATGACGATTTCGGCGTACTTCACTGCCGATTTCATATAAATATCATTATTCTAAACTAGTTGCGCAATGTAGTATTTTAAGTCACCGTCTTTGAGATTTTAAATCCTTTTGCTTTAATTTGTCTATAACATATATTGCATAGATATTTGCTGTCGTAATCCATTTTTCGGTTTTTTTTTAAATTTTTGTTGTAACTGTTTAGTCTTTTAATAATACATTTTTACAGTTATTTAACAAACGATATATTTTTCAGTTGCTAAATTAGGATTCAGAGCACAACTGATCCCAATTAACTCGAGTAACATGTTCAATATACTTATCCAGTTATTTTTGTGAAATATTTTAATAGTCCTATTTGTTTGTGTGTTACCTTTAATGCTTCCTCCTTCCCTAACCAAAAGTTGATAGTGTAGTATAATGCTCTGTGATATACGTTTCTAGTATGATCTCATTCTGTAATATAAAAATTGTAAATAAAATACATGACCGCTAAAATAGTTCTTTAATACTGATTTTTCTTTAATCTCTTGTGTATATTTATTTGTGTATAGTATTTTACTAAGAAAACTACTATTTATAAATCTACTAAATACATTGACAGTGATTGGAGTTACAACCAACAGCAGAGTGATTAAAAAATAACTACATGTGTGCCGCTATATTCTTTATTGTTCTCAAACTAGCCAAAGCTAGTTCAAGAACATTAAAGACACATGTAATGCATAAACTAATTTTTATTTATCCCTCCCTAAAACAAATATTCTACCAAATTCACCGATATACTGAATGTGCCAACCTGAGCAACAGATTCGCCGTAAAACTTTATTTTTACATGCCGTCTGTTGCAAAGTTTAGTCGAATATGTTTCACATAATCTTAATAGTTATTTACTATACAAGTGGGATAAGAGCATCATTAATATACGTGAATGTAAGCACACAAGTATATTAATGATGCATTATCACACATTCATTGTCAGTGAGCACGAAAATGACGGTTATTGAGATGACATATATCTCCAATCTTGCTATATTTACGGACCTTGTTTGGCAGTACACTGCAGGGCCGGATTAAGGCACGGGCCAACTGGGCCGCGGCCCAGGGCGGCAAAATTTTGGGGCGGCGGATTTGAGAAAAAAAAAGTGTAATTATTTTTGATTGATTATAAAGATTTATTATCTGTTATCAAGACCAGTGAACCTGAGCATTAAATATTAACAAACTATTTATTGTTTATTATTTATTTATAACGCGAACGGCTTAACACACTCGGCGCGAGTTGTTGAGTTTGTGAATTACGAGCTGCATGATGTTGCACAAAATAATATCAACAACGATTTTATTTACTATTTGTAATCTAAAGTAATGGAATATCACGGTTGTAGAAAATGGTTTCGTAATTAACGGAGTTTTGTCAAATAGTTTACTTTAATTAATAAAAAGCAATTTTAGGACATAGTTTCTTGAAGGTTTTCATCATGAGAGGTACTAAAACCATTACAATATCAAGAGACAGTTGAGCGCTGAAAAATGTCCCAAAATGCGTTATTTTGCCTCTAAATTTCAAATTTTTTCCCGGGGGAGGACCCCGGTATGGAATACCCCCCCGGACCCCCCGCTTTTCCGGGGGGGTATTCCATACCCCCCAGACCCCCCGGTATTGCACCCCCGCTAGGGCGGCAGGCAGACCTCTGGCCCATGGGCGGCAAAAGTGTTAATCCGGCCCTGAGTACAGGGCTGTGTTCGGCAATGTCCAGTGTGATCAGGCGTGGTTATCCAACGTAGCCCTGAAATGTATTGCTGGTGGCACTGTAAGTCTTTCTCAAATTTCAGGTTAGCAGGTTAAGTTTTGCGTCAGTCTGTGTCAAAACCTACGCAAAACCTAACTTGATAACTTCAAGTATTATATAGACTGAGAGTGCCACCAAAACTACATTTGAGCGTTGCCAAATGTAAAACGAATCGCCATTGCTATGGTGAAAAATACTGCGTTACTCAACGATTTTGAATATAGAAATGCGATACAGTCCCTTATAGATGTCATAATATCTAGCAATCCGACATTAGTGAAATCTTCTGGTGTCAAAGTGAATAATGAATCCGACCATGATTTGGTTTACTGCATTATTAATGTAAACTTCCCTAAGCAACCTCCAATAATGAAAACCTTCCGCGATTTTAAGTATTTTGATGATATCTCTTTCCAGAGGGATTTGCACTTGTTGCCCTTGCAAGAAATATATTTTACCACCAATATAAACGACAAACTTGCTATATTAAACAGTAATTTAATAAAATTGTTCGATAAACATGCTCCTTGGAGGACAGTAAAAATTACTAAGGAGCCCGCTCCTTGGTTGACCGACAACATCAATTTAATGATGAAGTTAAGAGACAAGGCAAAAAACAGATTCAAAAGGTCCAAAAGCCCGGGACACTGGGAATATTACAAATCCCTTAGAAATCTGACCAATCAAAGTATAATTAACGAGAAAAAAGAAAAAATCAATTTGGAAGTGCCTTCAAACTCTAAATATTGGAAATAAAGTTAATTATCAAATTCCAGCTCACTTATCTAACGTAGAACAAATTAATAATAATTTTATTGATAATATCCCAAAATTAGCAGTAGATAATAACATAAAAGATTACTATTTGAAAAACCAAACTACTAAAAACAATTTTGATTTTAAATTCACATCGGTAACAGAAGAAACAGTTAGCAAACTAATTAAGGATATAAAAAGTGATGCTGTTGGATCTGACGGTATAAATTTGAAAATGATTGTTTTGTGTTTTCCCTTAATTATAAAATATTTAACGCACATAGTCAATGTCTGCCTAACAGAAAACGTATTTCCTGATTGTTGGAAACATGCTTTAGTTACCCCTCTTCCCAAAATTAATGATCCTCAACAGTATTCAGATTTAAGGCCAGTTAGCATCCTTCCTACCTTGTCAAAGCTATGTGAAAAAATTATGAATAATCAAATAAGGGTCTACTTGACCACCTTTAATTTAATACCGGAAAGTCAGTCTGGTTTTAGGCCATCGCATAGTTGCACGACTACGCTGCTAAGCATAACGAATGACATTCTACAAGCAACCGATCAAGGAGAGCTCACTATTCTTACTCTATTGGATTACAGCAAGGCATTTGATACTATCAATCATGACTTGCTGTTATCTATACTTCATTACATCGGCTTTTCAACAAATGCAATATTACTACTTCAAAACTATTTTAGTAATAGAACCCAATGTGTGAAGATAGAATCTACAGTCTCTACATCTCGTCAAATAACACAAGGTGTGCCGCAGGGCTCTATTTTAGGACCCTTACTGTACACTATTTATACGTCAAATTTTCATAATTATATTAAATATTGTAAAATACATATGTACGCAGACGATACCCAAATATATAAATCATTTTATCCTTCTAATCTTAATATTGCACTTGAAGAGCTATCGCAAGATTTACATCTGTTGTTTGAAATGTCAACCAAACATGCTCTAACTTTAAATCCTTCTAAATCTTGTGTACTTCTGTTTGGGAGGGATGCAGATCGCTCTAGTGTTCAGAATATCTTAACATTAACTATAGATAATGCTAATTTACCTGTAAACAATAGTACAAAGAATTTGGGAATTATTTTAGACAACAGTTTCAGATATAGAGAACATATCAATAAATGTATACAAAAAGCTTATACAAGCCTTAAATTATTGTATACTCATAAGCAATATTTAAACCAATCAACAAAAAAGATGCTGTGCGAAGCACTTGTACTGTCACATTTTTCATACTGCTCAGAATTGTATTCCTCTTGCCTCGACACCGATACTTCAAATAGAATACAGCGCGTTCAAAATTCATGTTTGAGATTTATTTATGGTATAGGTAAGTATGACCACATTTCACACAAGTTATCTAAAGCAAACTGGCTAAATATGGAAGACAGGCGTTTCCTTCGCACAGCATGCTTATATCATAAGATAATTTTCCTCAAAAAACCTCCTTATCTATATAACAAGATAAAATTTAGAACTGATGTGCATAATTTAAATTTGAGGTTCAAAGGCCTTATCACACCTCCTCAACATAAAACAACACTCTTTAAGAGATCATTTCAATATAATATAAGTAAAATTTTTAACAATCTGCCTGAAATGATAAAAGCCTCAACACCGCCGCTTTTTAAAAATCAACTGACGAAAATTTTGCACAAGGGCAATAAGTATGCAACATAATCTGATGCTGTTTACTAGTAATAATGTGAGATCGCGATTCGTTTGCTTCGAGTCCTATAAGCAGTATTATATTTCAGTTTTATTTTAAGTTGTTTTGTTTTGTGAACGTAATTCAGAATACTCCTTAAGTTAGGCACACATTTAAAACTTCCTTTACAAAACAGATTAAGGTCCAATTGAAAAACAGGGTATTACCTGAATTGCGCCTTATGATTCCGGTGACGCTAAATAGAAAATTTTATTTCATTACTCTGTCCCGTATAATTTAGTATGTTCCATTTATGTTTATTTATTATTGAAACTTACCTGTACTGTACTTACCGGAATAAAGACTTTATTATTATTATTATTATTATTATAAACTTATAAAAATTACTTCAATATATTACCAACTTGAATAAGAACCGCTAAGTGTAATTATTATACTGAACAAATAAGTAAAACTTCTTACTCGAAAACCCTCTGGAAAACTGCAAACTACAATATGAATGTTAGTGCTTGTAAATCTATCGTAAAACAAATATATCAAAAAAAGATACACAACTCCAGAATGAAAAGGAAATCGCTGATGAATTCAATGGACATTTCAGTGGGGTTGCTAAAGATATGGCTGATGTCTACCTACTTAGGATAAAAAATAAATTAAAGAATCAACACATTAATTATAAAAATTTTCCCCCAGATAATTCGACCATATTTTTATCCCCAGTGACTAATAAGGGAATAAGTAATTTAATGAACACCACATCATCAGAAATAGAGAACTTGACTAACGCAAACTTAAAACCAATTAAAGGAGAAAACAATAGTTTATCTAACCAATGCAGTTTTGTATGAAATCAAGTCCTAAACACTGATATATTTCCAGATGTTTAATGTGCGGTTGTTGAAATGGCAGTGCAATACCAGTTTAACAAATTTGGTTAGCTACGATGAAAATATGTAATTAAACCTTCTACACGGCTAAAATTTACTGAACGTGTTTTTTGAGAAAAAGTAATTTTTTTAATGGCACCTACCAAGAGCCATCGTACCATTGGATAGAATTCGTAATTACTAGTTTAACGATGCGCGCTATGCCCTACTTTATATTTATTTAAAACTGAAAGATGTTCAATTAATAAATTTTTAAAATAAGATTGTGATACCTAAATAGCTGTCGTATGCAGTTTAAGCCTTAGATTCCGAAAAACCTGAAATATGTAGGGCGATCTCTTTAAAAAATCAAAGCTAATAACATTGCCGGTAAAAGCAGAAGTTGGATATTTTGATTATATCCGTCTGTCAATCCGAAATTATGTTTAATATTCTTGCAACAAATTTAATGCAAATCCATTGATAAGTAAATGAGATAGAGACATGGCTCTTATCTCATTGCCACCTAGTATACCTCGTACATCAAACATAAACAACAAATAACAGATCAGTGGAAAATTACAGTTATTTCAATTAAGTGATATATATTAAAAATTGTTGCCAGTCCTGCTAGTTTTGAAATTAATAAAACCTCGCTATATCTTCGAAAATATAAGACAAGGAATTTTTGTGTAACTTTTTTCCTACTCAGAATTGTCCTCTTAATAACGTAACATGGAGTTAATACGTAATTTTTGCAGCACAAATATATATCCATGACAATGCATTTTTTATGAGTTACATAAGCGACACATTGGTCAGATTTGTCAAGGTCATTGTTAGACCCTGTGTAACATTAAATAACTAAAATTATATAAGCATTGGTATTATAAAGTCTGTGGTAAAAGATTGAAACAAATAGGCCACATGTACTTAGTGGGACACACGAACGTTATTTAGTTGGAATATTACACTCAACTGTCACATAACTGATATCATCCAAGGAGAACCATGCATTTACCAATACTGAACTGATTACCTGATAAACACTCTAGGGATGCTTATCAAGCGATAAACGCCCTGGGATGACTATCGACTCCGTGAATGGTGTCATGATTGGAAGTAGAATTGCAAAAAACAAGCAACATAGCAACTTGAGTCTTTTTGCGTTATTATGTCAATTCTAAATCATAATTCGTATACTGTTTTTATGTAATAATCTTCAAAATATAAACTCGATTTACATACTTACAAATAATTTTCCCCATCAAAAGAGTTATAGTGCTGGTCTCCCCAGTTTTATTAAAAGGCCGCCGAAACGACTTTTTAAAAAACGTTTATTTTTATTTTACAATGAAATATAACATTGGAAGCACACAGCTAGCCGCCGGACAATTTCTTACATCTAGCTATGATACGAACACAATGGAACTTATCGACTGACTGGAGCTTAACTTAGAGGTGCAAGCTACTAGTATATATACTATGCCTAATCAGCTAAGATAAGCGTTATCTCTAAAAGGGAGCGTGAGACAGGAAGCCACGTGCGTTCAAGGTTGCAGACTTGCAATTCATTATAAAGAAGCTATTATTGTTCAAGGTTGCAAGCTTGCAGTTTTACACAGGAGACCATTGTCTATTCATAATATAACACGTCCGCCGATAA